>JAFLJL010019106.1:77005-89655 GCA_018398815.1 Conus ventricosus
TCTCTCTCTCTCTCTCTCTCTCTCTCTTTTTTTTTTTTTCCCTTTTTAAATTTTAATCCCCCATTGTATTGTAGTTCTAGTCACTTTTGCATGCTTCCTTTGTTGCATTTTATTTTATTTGTTGACCCTACACAGGGCGAGGACTGGATGTAAAAAAGCACATCAGTGCTTATCTATTATCCTCGTAAATAAAGAATTTTGTCTTGTCTTGTCTTGTCTTCTCTCTCTCTCTCTCTCTCTCTCTCTCTCTCTCTCTCTCTCTCCTCGGGGGGTGAGCTGTCGTCATTCAAGAGAGAAAGACACGTTTTTTTTTTTAGCTCGGCAATTAATTAACGTTGTTCGTTGATTACTCCCCTGTTGATCAGTGAAGACCTTGACAGTCAGTGGCAGTGACATCATGCCATCGGCAGCTCAAGATTTTAGGGTTCGATGTGGCGGATTTATCCCGGTGTTTATCAACTTTATGGCAAAGAGAGCCAGATTCAAGTTGGCCATGACAGTTCGTGTGTTAAATGTACACACCCGTGGCGCCGGTGTCATGGTAGGTTTGGTCCTCACCTGCTTCTTCTTCAGCGACCTCTTACTTCGATGCGGCGATGTCGAGTCAAATCCCGGACCCAAGTCCAGCAGCTCCACGAGGCAGTCCCGCCTGACCTCGGATGGTGTTGTACGCCCAGCAAGTACTGACCGTTCTGCGGCTTCTGATCCTGACCACGCTACAAGAACTGCAGACAGGACAGGATCTACGCAGGATACGCCATCTACGCACCCCATGGAGCCCACTCTGAAGGACTTGATGACAATGATGAGTGATGTGAAATGTAAGTGTGAGCAGATGAGTGGAGATATGAGAGATGTGAAAGGAGTGTGTGATAGTATTAAAGGAGAAATTATGTCACTCAAAAATGAAATATCTGACTTAAAACAGGAAAATGAAAATTTGAAATGTGAGAATAAGAGACTTAATGAGAAAATTGAAACTTTGGACAGGAAGGTGGACGATCTCGAGGGCCGTTCCAAACGGAACAACATAATTATACATGGTGTTCCACGTAGAGAACGTGAGACCTGGCAGGACAGTGAGGATGCTCTGAGGGAAATGTTGACTGATAAACTGGAACTCTCTAGGGATGTTGAATTTGATCGGGTACACCGTTTGGGTTCCAGGGCCGATTCTCCCATTATTGCATGCTGTACCTTTTTCAAAGACAAAGTGAGGATCCTGCGTGCAAAACAGAAATTAAAGGGTACCCAGCTTTTCATTGGAGAAGACTTTTCCTTCAGAGTGAGAGAAATAAGGAGAAAATTATCGCCTCACTTAAAGTCAGCCCGAACCCAAAACAAGAAGGTTTCAATGATATATGACCACCTTGTCATTGAAGGAGTAAAGTATGGTCTAGATGACAGCGAAAATCTGGTCCCACTTCAATAAAGGTCCGGCCGGCCCTGTGGTTTAAGTTTATCTTATTCCAAATGTTTAAGTGGTAACAAAAATAAAAGGACACCGCACGCTGTCAGGGCAGAAAAACACACGAGCGCAAAGATTTAGTGGGTCAGCGAACCGTGGTGAGTTTAAACCGGCGTGCGACACGCTCGTGCAGAACAGGCATGGCTCGAATGTTAGACAGCCTGCGCACTTGGATGCTCTCACAGATGTCAATGTGTCAAATGAACATGGCATGCGGAATGTGTCGATTGATTGTGTTCCTTGTGTTGTAAATGATGATGATAATAATGACGAGAATACTAAAAGAAAGACCACTTCATATGATGATACTGTAAATAACTGTTCTATTTTATGTGATGTTCCCAAACACACTGCTCCTTGTAATATTGTTCATGGTTGCAACACGTTGAGGGCTGCCAGTGATAATGACAGTGTGGTTAAAAACAGCACTGTAAGTGATTGCGATAGTACGTCAGTAAATGTAACTGTCAAGGATGGTAAGTGTGTGAATGACAATGGGAGCTGTGTAAATGTAACAGACGAATATGATCATGAGATCGGTGATTACATTGATGGGAATGAAACGATTTGTAAGGATGACTGCATGAATAGGGAACGAATGGAAATAAAAGCTGACTGTGTGGTTGATAATTGTGCCTATGAAAATGAACATGTAAATAGTGGATCACAAACACGTAGTCAAGAAAGCTATTTTGGCGAGGATGGTAGAAGTCGTAAGTCTGTGATTGTTGGGAATGTCAATCAGTTTAAAAACAAACGTAAACGCGATGGTTTTTGTGAAAATAATAGTGAGAAATCAAATGAAACTGATGACATTCAGTATGATTATGTGCGAATGGATGATCAAAGGTATGTGAGTGATAAGAATGGAGATAGCTTTTTGAGTGAAAACTCTGGAAATCTAGACAATCTTGTGAATACTGTATCCTTTCTACATTGGAATGTGTGTGGTCTTTTGTCGAAAATGAATGATGCAGATTTTGTTAACTTTGTTACATCCTTTGATTTTGTGTGTTTAGTGGAAACTTTTGTAGAAAATTTTGATGCTGGCATATTCAAAGATCATAAATTGTTCCTCAAACCTGCGGTAAAACTGGCAACGCAAGGGAGATGTTCCGGGGGTATAATAGTCTTAGTTCGTAAATCTCTTCTTTCTTGTGTCCATCCGCTTGATTGTGATTATAAGTATTGTTTATCATTTATGCTGGAAAAAGATTTTTTTGGACTGAGTAAGAATGTCCTGCTTATATGTACTTATGTTCCCCCAGACAATTCCCCATATTATTCATTATACGGTTACAACAGTGGAATAGATATGTTGGAGGAATGTGTCATGGAGAAATCACTGTGTGTCGATGATTTTGATTTATTATTATGTGGTGATCTAAATGCAAGGACTTCCAATATTTTCCCTGATATTCTACATGATGGGGAACTCCACATTAACCATGTAAAGGATGTGGACAACAAAATACAGAGGTGTTCTGAGGACACTGTATTGAATTCATATGGGAAAAAACTACTTAACATGTGTACTGTATTTGGTTTATATATTTACAATGGTGTATGTATTGGTGACCTTGAAGGTCGTTACACGTTTATTTCGGACTCGGGAAGTAGTGTTAATGACTACTTTCTATCATCTGGGAACTTGTTCAATTTCTTGAATGACCGTGTAACATTAAGAGTTCTTGAAAGAATCGAATCCGATCACTTACCCCTTTTATTATCCATTCAAAGGCAAACAGAAAAAGAATGTATTAACAGAAAACCAAGCATAGACAGAGCTCAATTTATGACAAAATATTGTTGGAAAGAGATGTATGCGGAACGATTTACTATGTCTATGAGCTCATATCATGTGCAGCAGAAACTTGATATGGCAGAAGCTTTTATATATAGAGATGTGAATAAATCCCTTGACTTGTTCAATCAGATTGTTAAAGAACAAGCTGTTGATATGAAGAGAAAAGTCTTGCTAGGTAAAAAGGTCAAAGAGAAGGAATGGTTCGATCAAGAATGTATACGGGCAAGACGTGGAGTACGAAGACTGCTGAGAAGGTTTAGAACAACATTGGATATTAATATTAGAAGCCAGCTTTGCATTGCAAGACGTGAGTATAAGAACCTAAATATAAGAAAACAGAAAGATCATAACGAATCGTTAGTAAATGAATTGGCAAACTCCGTAAAAAGTCAAAAGAACTTCTGGGATACAATGCACAAGATCTCGAAAAGAAAATCCCAGCCTTTAAATGATATATGTATGAATGAATGGTATGATCATTTTAAAAGTGTTTTGGAAAAAGACGAAGAACAGATAATTGATATCAACCACGTTGAAGACAATGAAGACAATGTACTGGACAGGCCAATTTCAAGAGCAGAAGTTTTACTTGCCATTAGAAAGCTAAAGAATGGTAAGTCAGCTGGTCCAGATGGACTTATAAGTGAGTTCTTCAAAAATTCCGGGGAACCAGTTGTTAATTTCCTAGTCTCACTATTTAACTATTTATTTGAGAAAGGAATTTTTCCGAAAAATTGGACAGAATCCGTAATCATTCCTTTATATAAGAAAGGTCATGTCAATGACGTTAACAATTATCGAGGTATTTCCTTATGTGACATTAGTAGCAAATTATACAGTTCAATTGTTAATGGTAGATTACAAGAATGGATTACCCAGAATGATGTTACAGGTGAGTACCAAGCCGGATTTAAAAAGGGATATTCGACAATCGATCATATTTTTACTTTGTTTGCTGCTATCCAAAAACAATTCGCCTATAATAGGAAGTTATATGTTGCTTTTGTGGATTTTGAAAAGGCATTCGATTCTATATCCAGAAGGTTATTGTGGCCAGTTCTGATCAAAAATGGAATTAAGGGTAAATTGTATCGTTGTGTTAAAAGCATGTATAACGAAGTAAAGGCAAGAGTAAGGTCTGGGGCAACACTGTCTGATGCGTTGAACTGTACACGAGGGGTCAAGCAGGGTGATGTCTGTAGTCCTGTTTTGTTTTCACTTTTTATAAATGAACTGGCTTTGGAAATAATTGAGAAAGGTCTTCATGGAGTTACGTTTGATCTCATAGAATTATTTATCCTACTTTTTGCTGATGACATTATTCTATTGTCTATAACAGTAGTGGGTTTACAGAGACAGTTAAATAATTTATATAATGCTGCGAGTAAATTAGAACTGAAAGTAAATATGAAGAAAACTAATATCATTATTTTTCGTAAGGGAGAGTTTTTGTCGGCAAATGAGAAATGGACGTATGGAAATGAGAGAGTACAAGTTGTAAATGCGTATAAGTATCTTGGAATCTATTTCTCAACAAGACTCAGTTTTAGTTTTGCTTGCCAAAGTATAGCTAATAAAGGGAAGAAAGTGGTTTTTCTCTTGCTAAATGTCTTATATAAATTAGATTGCAATGCTTTCAGTGTCTTTAGTAAACTATTTGACTCTCAGATTCAGCCAATGCTACAGTATGGTGCGGAAATATGGGCTTTTGAAAAAACGACAGAAATAGAAAAAGTACATTAGTTTGCATTGAAACGCTTTCTTAATGTCGATAGTCGAACACCAAATGATCTTGTTTATGGTGAACTAGGCAGATATCCAATTTACCTCAATTCATACATGAAATGTATTAAGTATTGGCTGAAACTGACCAGAATGAATGAAGATAGGCTACCGTTTAAGGCATACAAAATGTTATTAAATTTAGATTCTCATGGAAAGAGGACTTGGGTTACAAATGTTCGTCATTGTTTAAATTCTTATGGATTTGCGTATGTCTGGGACAACCAGGGTGCCCAAAATATATCAGGTTTTTTAACATCTTTTAGGCAAAGAATTATTGATTGTAGATGGCAGGACTGGCATGATCACATATATACTAGTGACAGATTTGCACAGTACAGGTTGTTTAAAACTACTCATTTGAGAGAACTGTATATTGAGCTAAAAATGAATAGATATATAAAAAGTGAATTGACCAAGTTTCGATTTGGTGTGTCTCGTATTGCATGCCATTGCTTTAGATACAGCGTCAGAAATGAAAATATGCTTACATGCCGTCTATGCAACACTGGAAAAGAAGATGAATTGCACTTTCTATTTTGCTGCCCTGCTCTGTATGATCTTAGAGAAAAATTTATACAACTGAAATACTATAAGGCTCCATGCAATTTCAGGTTAACTTTACTCATGTCGTCACAGAATGAGACTACAATGAAAAATTTAGCAATGTATATTTATCTGGCGCAAAAAAGGTTGAAAATCGTTACTTCATAGAATGTTAGTTTTCAGTGTATACAATGAAGAATCTTATTTCGTTTATTAATTGTTGATTTGGTATATGTCACTGGCTTTTCTCTCGCTTAGTTATGTGAACATCCCCCTTCAGTAAGGGGCCTAGGCCTTTATCTGAATAAAAATTTTGAGTTTGAGTCTCTCTCTCTCTCTCTCTCTCTCTCTCTCTCTCTCTCTCTCTCTCTCTCTCTCGCAATATAGACATAACTTATGGCGTGCGCGCGTACATGCGTGCAAGCGTGTGCCCTTCCTAGTGTATGTGTTTGTGAGCGTGCGTGTGTCCAAGCGTGAGAGTGAGATTGTGTGCATGCGTTTGTGTGTGCGAGTGAGACAGACAGACGGAGAGCGAGACAGACGGGCAGACAAAGGGAGACAGATAGACAGACATCGAGACAGACAGATAGACAGACATATAGACAGAGACAGACAGGAAGACATACAGGGAGACAGAGATACTGTGAGACAGACAGACAGCGAGACAGACAGACAGCAGGACAGACAGACAGAGAATGAGACAACAGACAGAAAAGGAGACAGAAAACAGAGTGAGACAGACAGACTGACAGAGAGAGCGAAACAGACAGAGAGAGAGCGATACAGACAGACAGACAGACAGACAGACAGACAGAGCGACACAGACAGAGAGAGAGCGATACAGACAGACAGACAGACAGACAGACAGAGCGACACAGACAGAGAGAGCGAGACAGACAGACAGACAGACAGACAGAGAGAGTGAGACAGACAGACAGACAGAGAGAACAAGACAGACAGACAGAGAGCAAGACAAACAGAGAAAGCGAGACAGACAGTCAGACAGAGAGAGCGAGAAGACAAATACAGGCAGAGGGAGCGAGAAGACAGTCAGAGAGAGCAAGACAGACAGAGTAAGACAGACAGACAGACAGACAGAGAAAGGGAGTCCGACAGATAGAGAGCGAGACAGACAGAGAGAGAGAGAGAGAGAGAGAGAGAGAGAGAGAGAGAGAAGAGAGAGAGAGAGAGAGAGAGAGAGAGAGAGAGAGGAGAGAGAGAGAGAGAGTGTGTGTTTTCCGGAGGTGACTCTTCATGGCAAGTGTCAACTTGCTTTAAATGGAGACATTGTTTCTTTAAAAATTAGCAATTGGATGAATGCTAATCAACGGAACATAGTAAGTGTCACGCGTGTCAACAAGTCTCAGAACACAGAAATACGTCATACCTGCTTGTTAGTCCAGGCGATATTTAGGGGTACCTTGTTTTGTGTTATATATTACGTTTTTTTAGTTGATCTAACATGATTTTGGGGTGCTGAATCCAAATCCGTTGGAGGCCACTTCGTAATATTGGGCATTTTGAGTTATTGCTTAAAATTCAAGATGGCCGCCACCAGATTTGTAAACTGCAAATATAGAGGACAAATGATGCCTCATTGTGATTATTTTATACTGAATTTTGGTCTCAATTATACTGAATTTTGGTTTCAATCAAGAAAATTATCCAGTTAACCAGAATGATTCATAGTATCTAAATTTTTATCCAATTTCAGCATGTTTTTATCCGATTTTTGCTTTTCCAAAATGGCTGTCATTGGAAGGAAACAGTGCCTTTCTTTATTATAATTAGCATGCAAAATCAAATCAGTGAAGCCGACAATCTAAATGGAAAAGAACTGCTAAAATGGAATAGCAAGCCTTCTGTCCTTCCAAAATTGTAGCATCAAATAATTAATGGTTGCATGCGTAGAATAATCAAATACATAGGCCTACATGAACAAAGTTGATCCGTGTCCACCAGAATCTGGCCTCAAAATGTATAGTGATAACAGTCGTAGTGAACTATTTCTTATAAGTACTGTCTTATCAGAGAGAGAGAGAATGAATGAACAGCGGAAACTTTAGAATCTACAATAACAATAATCAGTCATATTTTCGCTTACACGCATTATTACAGACGTGCACGCACCCACTTACAGAGAATATACTCAGACACATACACGCACGCATACACTCGAGCACGCACACACACACACACACACACACACACACACACACACACACACACACACACACACTCCCTCTCTCTCTCTCTCTCTCTCTCTCTCTCTCTCTCTCTCTCTCTCTCTCTCAGACTCTTTAATAGAGAGAGAGAGAGAGGGAGAGAGACAGACAGATAGACAGAGACTGAGAGAGAGAGGGACAGAGAGAGAGAGAGAGAGAGAGAGAGAGAGAGAGAGAGAGAGAGAGAGAGAGAGAGAGAGAGAGGAGGGAGGGAGAGATGGGAGAGAAAGAGAGACAGACAGAGAGACTTACACTGGTAGGGGGGGGGGGGCATTCTGGGATGACAGTGATTGTCAACCATGGGGGGACATAACAGGTAGGGGGGGGGGGGGGGGGGCATTCTGGAATGCCTCCCCAGGGGGACGCATCAGTATACCCAAGACGTCCCCCAGGGGGAGAGAACAGTAAAACACGGATTCAAGCTCAACCGCTCAAAACCAGTTTTGAGCGGCCGACCTTGAATCCGTGTTTTACTGTTCTCTCCTAGTAAACCCTACAAACAAACATACTGTGCTGGAATATCCGTTTTCAATACTAATTTACTAAACTTTTCAGATTTTAGTTTTTGCTTAATCCTTTGTTTTTCCTGATCATTTTCAATAACATTATTTTCACGCATACATTCATCAAATGCGTCTTTGTCTTTTGTTTAAAATAAAACTAGTCTTTAACTGTTCTCTAAAGTCTTTTAAAACTGAGTTATATTTTTGACATAAAATCCACACACTTATGCCAGCATGTCTTCCGCTGAAAGCTAGTTTTGATAAAGTGTTTCTTTTTTTAACTATATCTTTTTCTGCCGAACAGTCATCTATAATAAATAGTGTCTGTGTTCCTTCAAACAGTCTATAAAACTGTTCTAAACACTCACTCAGTTTATTGCTAGGATCAACTAAATATATTTCATCTTCTGTCCATATAAACCTTCTATTATGATATGCTTTATTCCATTTAAGTGTTGGACAGAAAATCACAATATGATCAAAATTATACCGATAAACTGTTTGTCATAGGTCTAGGACAAATATTGTTTTTCCACAACCAGTCTGCCCACAAATTAATGAACAATGAGGCTCTTTTGGCATAAAGTTTAACTGCTCCATAGTTTTATAACAGAATTTAATTTAATCCAGTTATTATATTTATCATGCTCTCTGTCAAAACTTGTTCAGTATAATAAAATCCTATAAGGTCTAAATGTGTAAGATTAATCCAATTCAGTTCTCTGAGATTGCTTCTACAGTCAAACCTCTATTATAAGACCCTCTGTTAAGAGACCTCCTCTCATTTAAGACTGAATTTTTTTGCACGGATGCATTTTACTATCAAAACGACCCCTCTTAAGCGACTTCCTCTAAAACGCGACTTGCGACCTTTGTTTTGTTGAAATTTACGACCTTCGCACCATTGGTGTACGACCATGAGTCAAGGGAAACAACTGCACACCTGCCGCAATCTAGAGTCGCTTTCCTTGTTAAAAGAAAGATGGCGGAGATCGGAGGCAAAACATGCGGATCACGAAAGAGAAAGCCCCTGAATTTAGAAGAGAGAGTGGAGGTGATCAAAAGAAGTCATGGAGGTGAAACTGCAATATCGATTGCTCGAAGTTATGAAGTTGGCAAGACCCAGATTCAAAACATCATCAAAGATCAGAAAGCTGTCATGGCAATCTGGGAACAAGGTGCAAAAGCTGACATCTTTCTTTGTGAAGAAAGATTAATGTTTTACTTCAGTAACAGACACATCCATATGTGTGTCTGTGTGTGTCTGTGTCTGTGTGACTGTGATTGAGTGAGTATGTGTACTGTAAGTGTGTGAAAATATTTCTTCAACACATAGTCATTGTATGTCCTTTTGTGTAGCTGTATGAAGGAGACAGTGTGTGTGTGTGTGTGTGTGTGTGTGTGTGTGTAATTGTAAGGATATTTTATCTGAAAATATTCCAACGCCTAGTCAATGTGTCATTTTGTGTACATTGTATTTGCATTCATCTGTGAAAATTATACATGTTTTCAGTATGCATTCAGTGTTCTTGAGACTTTTTGTGCATGGAGAATTCATCTGTGAGAAAGTGTTTGTTTCTACACCTGTCGGTGCCTACCTCCCTTATAAGACCCCTCCAATTTAAGACCGAATTTTCTGGACATTTTGAAGGTCTTAGAATAGAGGTTTCACTGTATTTAGACTAATATTGATTTTGTCACTGGTTGTAATGACCTTAATCTCCCCACCGTTGTTAAGAACGACGACAGTAACTTTAAGTTTTTCAACATCTAAGTTTTGCCAGCTAATTAGAATTCCTTTTAAAAGGACATCACTAACGCCCACAGCCCCATTCCTCACCTCATCTTTTAAGACAGAAATTTCAAATATTATTGTGAACGTGTCTCCTAATTTCATTTGCGGTATGAACTGTAATTTTGTAGAAGCATCTTTCAAAACTGATTCTCTTCTGTGGAGGATGTACTGTTTATTCCCATACGGCTTTATTTCAATCCAGAACAAGTTGATTCAAAACCTACAACAACAACGCCAAAGTCTTCATGGAATTTTCTTAAAGTAATTGTTATTTTTGGCGGCATTGCTGCTGGGGGTGGTTATTACGGTTATAAAATATATAAACAAAGACAGCGAAAACCGAAGCAGTCCAAACAATCTCAACCGCTAAATACAGAAGCCGAACACAAAAGCATGCCAAACCCGCCAACAACAAAAGTTCATTTTGATCCATTTCAGATGCAATAATACTTTAAGAACTTAATAAATAATTATAAGTTGACTTGAATAAGAACTTGGTTGTACTTAGAGGATGACTTAGTTATGAACTTGAGGTGACTTAAGTTAAGAACTTGAGGTGACTTAATCAAGAACTTATTAAGAACTTGAGGTGACTTGAGTAAGAACTTGATTAAGAACTTAAAAGTGACTTGAGTAAGAACTTAGAAGTGACTTAAGTAAGAACTTGAGGACGACTTGAGTAAGAACTTAGAGGTGACATGGGGTAACTTGAGTTAAGAACTTAAAAGTGACTTGAGTGTGTGCATGTGTGGGGTGGGGGTGGGACGGGGTGGGGTGGGGGTGGGTAGGGTGGGGGGGGGGTGTCCCGCGCGCACCTCAATCAACTAGGCCAAGTGATCACATAGGGTCGTTTGGCCTAGTTTGCCGCTAAGCTTTGCAGGTACTGCCGCGCTTTGCAGGTCAAGTGATCACATATGATCACTTGGCCTAGTTTACTGCTGTGCTCCTCTTTTCTCAACCAGGCTTGCAACTGGCTTTGGCAGAGTTACAGCAGTTACTGCTGTAGCCGAGCTTTTATGGCGGCTCTAATCGCCAGTAGTTAGTACACCCGTCATTGTATATTTGGAGCATTTATATGGAGATAGTGCTGGCTACACACTACTCCTCTCCATACTGGTAGATGTACTAAGGTCTGCCTAGCCCTATCTAGTTTGTTTGCCAGAACTCCCGAAAATCGCTATTCAGTTGCATAAGTCTAATGATAGTTTGACGTTTGCTACACAGTTCATTTATACTGATTCCTAGCTTGTGAAATTTAGGATAGTTATAAAAACACATAGAAAGTTGAATAAGTTTTCTAGCATACGAATCAGTCATGTTTACCTGCGTCTTAAGAAATGAACGCCATGTTTGAAGCGTTTTTGTTTTTTTAAACATGACTTGAGCTGTCTCAAGCCAGCGCCCAACAATCAATGCATGATGGATTGTTTTGCTTTGGCCGACTTTCAACAATGCAGCGCCATTTTTTAGATAAGGAACCATCTCATCAATAGCCAAACACGTATTGAAACCGGCTATATCTTGTTCAATATTTCTTTCAGCGTTTTCATTTTCTTGAACCAACAAACCTTTAAGATAGTCGTGCATTTCCAAAGCAGTCGGTTCACTTTTTTCCTTTTCTGTTCCTTCCAAAAAAGCAATGCTTCTTTTGGGTTTTGCTGGCAGAGAACAGGCTTCGCCTAGTTCTTTTTTTGACAAATACTCTAACATGCTAGTGAAGTAAACCTTGTGATCTTGAATAGCGCGAGCCTGTTCTTCGGTAAACCTGTTAGCCATTGTTAAAATAACACCAAACACAGTAGTTGACAGAGCACAGTCAAAAACAACCTTCTCGTGCGGCAGTCAGTGAGAGAATGGTGAAATCGGTCTTCGCGTTCGAGAATGTTCTTTTCTGATTGCACCATAATGTTGCAAGTTAACCTGGTCAGGTGAGCGTCGCGAGCCCGCCTTATGGCGGTTACAGTCAACTAATTACAGGTATCACAGGAGCCACCCGGGACCACTGTGCCTATTACTGCCTGCCACAATCCGCGAACCCTGTAATTAGGGCTGTGCGCACAGTGTCTCGGCCAAGTCTTACATGATTTCCAAATTTAGGTGGGATTTTCAACTCTAGTGTTTGATGACTGTATGTGTGAAAATGATGTTATTGAAAATGATCAGGAAAAACGCAGGATCAAGCAAAAACTAAAATCTGAAAAGTTTAGTAAATTAGTATTGAAAATGGATAATCCTACACAGTATGTATGTTTGTAGGGTTTACTTGTCAGAGAACAGGAAAACACGGATTCAAGGTCGGCCGCTCGAAACCGGTTAAGACCGGTTGCGAGCGGTTGAGCTTGAATCCGTGTTTTCCTGTTCTCTGGGGGCATTATGGGATGGGGGCAATCGGGGGTGTTACACCGGGAAGGGAAAGGCGCGCGCCCGTCCCCCCACGAACCCCAATTCCTCCCCCCTCCCCTCACCCGACACATCCCGCCAACCGAGCGAAATCACCAGCATATACAAAAACACACATTTTTCG
>JAFLJL010019108.1:5000-19676 GCA_018398815.1 Conus ventricosus
GAGGTGTCTACCATCTTCTTCTTTCAAAGGGCCCTGATCGGACAGTAACCCAAACCCCAATTTCCAAGGGGGACATTTTTTTTTTTCCCCTTTTTTTTCAAAATTTCGCCACCCATTTTTTAAATTAATGAAAAAATTTTTGTAAAAAAAAACCCCCAAAAAGTGTGGGGGTTTCCCCCCTCTTTTTCACATTTCAACACTTCTTGCAAAACGCAACAGGAAAATTTTATGACAAAAAACCCGAAATGTGGGTGCCCGTAAAAAAACGGTTACAAAAAATACAATCGTAAAACCCAAAAATTTTAAAACAACTAAGCAACAAAAAAAAAATTTGAGTGGCACACCCGGGGGCAGGGACTCTCGCCCAGAGGGGCATCTTCACTCATGGTATTTCTTACAGCAGTGATGAAAACCCAATGCCGCGTCTACCCCTCTGTAACCAGCACTTCCCCTTAGTGCCCTGAGTCATGAAAATTTAAAGGGGAGGATTTAAACCGTACACACATGCATATTATACTCTGTAAAGGGCCCCTTTCCCTCAGTGGAATTAGTGGGTTTTCTCAACTATTTAAAAAAAATTTATAGTAAAAAAACCTACCAACGTAATCCAAACTTTTGACAAAAAATTTTAAAAAAAACCCTGCGTTACAAAAAATTATCATCCTTGATCAATTTTCCAACGATCCCCAATAATTTTACAGGGGAAAATTTGGACGATTTTAAACAAGTAAAAAAAAAAACTAAATTCCCCCCAAACCTATATAAAGAAATGGCAATAAAAATTTAAACACATAAAAAGCGTTCCCCCAAAAAAACTTTATTTAAAACAAAGTCATTTCCCCAAAAATTATAGTACTACGGGTAAAAAATTAACCCAAAGAAAAAAAAATGAGAGTTTCTTTAAAATTAAGAAAATCCGCTTTGTAAACATTCTTTGGGACAAAAAGGGCTGTAGTAAAAAATATCAAAACAGGGGGGGAAAATCCTTTAGAACCGGGAAAATTTAAGGAGGGGGATTAGAGACATGCTAACATTCCAGCCCCAAGAGAGGGTTTAAAATTTATTTTCCCAGAAAGGGCCCTTCAAAAAAAGAAGGAAGTACTTCAAGCTGACTGCAAGAAAAGGCCCCTTGTCTTACGTCCTGGTCACAATCGTATACCTTATTCAGTTTTAATTAGATTGTTTTTTTGAATTCGGGAAACCCTACTTTAAACGTCACAACCCGGGATTATTATTCCCTTTAATAACCCGCTATAAAAACCCCGGGAAATTACTTTACATTACGATCCCTAACCGGGATTTGTTCTCAGTTTTTTTACAAACCCCCACTAACACTCGGGGATTTTTGGCCCCCACTTTATCCCTCCAAATTTTTTAAGTCATATTGGAAGTTCAAAAAGGGAAAATTTAAAACCTGGGCAAAAAAATTTAAAATTTCCCGCCCACACAACTATCCCTCTCTTTTTACCTTTAATAAAAAAATTTTTTGGGCTTTACCATAAGAAAATAAAAGTTGGGGGCCCACAAAAATTAAAATTATTTTCCCCCAACCTGCCCTTAACCCACTTGGGACTTCAAAATTTCTTTTTCTCTCCACCCCCATACTTCGTCTTTCCTTTCCTAACCAAAAAGTATAAAATTTACTCATGTACTCATTGGGTACTAAAAAAACATAAAAAATTTCCCAAGAAAAGACAAAACCCCCCCCCCAATCATAAATCGTCAAAAAACCGACATGCTTTTTAATTTAAAAAAAATTTTTCTTCGCCCAACAAGTGAATAAAATTTTTTCAAGTAAAAAGGATACATTGTTGAAAAAAAAAAAGCAAAAAGGGTTTAAACCAGTATTTTTCCAAAAATTTCATAGGAGCCGCTTGTTCTCATTTTTTTTGAAAATCTTTCTCTTACATCACAACTTCCTTTTTTAAATTACATCTTTAAGGGGCTATCTTCTGCACAAGCCCTTTCTACACGTCTCCTTCTTCCAATTTCCGATGCAAAAGAAATAATCTAAACACTTGGGACTACTTCCCTCCTGTCCCCCGCCACTTTTTCCCTACATTGCCCTGGAATCTTTGGGCTAAAAGCCTTTTACATTTTTTTTAGGGGGTCATTCCTCAGCCCAAAAATTTATTTCCCCAAATTTCGGGGGGCGAAAACCACACTAAACCGTGGGTTTCAATTAGTCTCCCCCGGGTCGGGGGGCCCATTTCCAAGACGGGGTCTGTCAGGCTAATTTATGAAAACCAGGAAGTTTGGAAACCGGGGCTGTTTTTCCGGGCTCGAACCGGGTTTGAAATAGAACTTTTTGTCTCAGCAAAGGATAAAGTTACTGGGTTTTAAAAATTCTTTGACTCTTAAGAGGGGGGGAAAGAGAGAGAGAGAGAGAGGAGAGAGAGAGGGAGAGGAAGGAGGGGAGAGAGGGAGAGAGGGGAGGGGGAGGGAGAGAGAGGGGAGGAGAGGGAGAGAGAGAGAAAAGAGGGGAGAGAGGGGAGAGAGAGGGGAGAGGGGGAAGAGAGAGAGGAGAGGGGGAAAGGGAAAGCCAGACAAAACAAATAGTCTACAGGGGAAAAACTATTCTGCCCCTGTAAAAATCCCCCCCGCTAAGATTCATGGTCCCCATGAATTTCAAGAAAGATGTCACTACACCCTTTAATTAAAATGAAGATTCGACAAAAAGTTGGGCAGAAAAAATTGTGTATACCACAAAAAGGAAGCATTCCAAAAAAACCCAAGGAAACACCATGGGAAACCAAAAAACCATACAATCCCAAAAAAGCCCTTTATAAAAAACCCAAAAAAAAAACATAAAAGGGGAGAGCTTCCCCAAAAGGGGGACACCACTGATCACTGCAAAAAGGATTTAAAAAAATAAAAAAAGTTCCTGACCATCAGATCTACCATTTTTTTAAAGCTTGGCAAATGATCGCCAAAAGCAACAAAAACAACAAAAAATTTTTCTGGGCCCCGAACGGGGCCCCCATTTTTTTTCTGAACTTTTCTTCACCCAGTGGGGCCGATCTTTCCACTTCCACCCACCCCAAATAAAAAAGAGGAAAAGGGAAGTACTCTTTTTGGGCCCTTTTTAAGCCCACGAAGGGGTGACTGTTTAAGTTACCCCCTTATCATTGAAAGTAGACACCCCCCTCTGACCTGATGGTAAAAAAAGGGTTACTGCATATACCAGTGCCGTTTTCTTAGCATTATCCCACTGACAACATGATGTGCTTTTTGGGCCCCAAAAACCCTTGTTTGTCTTATGAAGACACTAAAAAACCCCCAATTTTTCCCCCTGTACTGAATTTCCCAAAATGAGGCAATAAAAACCGATACTTTTTTCGGTAAATGGCCCCCCGTATAACCGGGCTTCTACATCAAAACAAAATCAAAAAAAAAAAAATCGACCCAGCATGACTAACTGGACCCAGCACAAGAAATTTAAAAAAAACCCCGGAAAAACAAAAAAAATGAAATTTTTGGGCCCAAAACACACAAAATTACATGATAGCAATTGGGGCACACACAAAAAAAAATATGGGGGCACCACTAAAAAATAACAGCTTCCCGGCAAAAATGAAACCCCCCAAAAAAAGGGTTTTTCATAAAAAATTTGGCATTGTTTTTGGGCGCCATGGGTTCACTACGTTATCACGGTCTCCACCTTTTTTTTACTCCCCCAAAATCGGGGGGAGTGCTACGGGGTGTTTTTCGTGTTAGAGCGCGGGGGGGCCTGACTGGGCCCCCTGACGTTGTGTACCGGGGGGCCTGGACTGGAGGGAAACCGGCAAATTTTCGGTTTTGGGGGACTGTGGTCTTTGGGGCCCCAAAAATGGGGGCCATTTAAGGTATTTCACATCTGTCAATTCCGCTCTGTTTCAGCGATCGGTAAAGGCCCGCTTTTTCCCCACCCCTGGCTTTTTGGTGGGGCAAAAAATGCCCCCGTATTTCATTTTCGTTTTCCCCCTTTTTCGGGGACCGTCCCGGGCCCCACTCGGGGGCGGATGGTGTATGGCCCCCCACTTGGTCCTGGTACCTCAGGGGATGTGAAGACCCTTTTCCCCCCCAAAAGCCCTTGGATCTTGAAACCGACCCCTGTAGTGCTGTTTGGTGAAAAAAACCCGTCTCCCGGCCCCCGATCTGAAATCAGAATTTCCCCGGTCACTTTTTGCCTTTCTCTTGTCCGCCTCTTTCCCCTTTCACGCTCCCCCCCTGTGTCGTGGACCACCGGAGGGTTTTAGGTGATCACTCAGCCACTCTTACGGGTTTGGGAAGGGGGTCCCGTCCCGACGTCCCTTCTCCAAAAAACAGATCCAGGGGGGAAGGGGTGGTTCTTTCCCAAACAGTAATTAAAAATGGGGAGAATCCTTGGAGGGATGTGGTGTGCGTTGCATGTTTCCCTAGCTCTCCAAGTGCTCCCGCCCTTTTCTGCTTCTGCCCTGGGCCCACAACACCCTTTTAACAAGTTGTGCATGGGCCCGTTGAAACCCTTTGCACTGTCCATTGCCTTCCCCCCGTCTCAGACCTTGGGCATGACTTTTTAAATTTTCCAAAAAATCAAAAATAACCCAAACGAAGAGGGTTTTCCTTTTCAGCCTTTTCCCCGCACCATTCCAGTTTAAAACAAAATTTTTTCAAAAACAAAAAACACTCTGAACTATTTACATGGAACAAATTTTTCCTATCCTTTCACATTCAGGGTATTTGAATTCTTTTTCACATGCGTTCTTTACCCGGTCCGGGCGAAATCAAATTTTTTGTCCATCGTTTTCCGAGGCGTTCTTCCCCCCGCCCCAGGGGGTTTTGGTGTCCATTGTCGGCGACGCCATCTTTTGGGGGAGGGGGGTGGGGTGGGTTTCCCGGTTAGGTTTTGGTGCCTGCGGTGGAGAGGGGAAAGGGGACTCCTTCTCAACCCCCGCCCGCTTGCTATCTCCCCTTTTCCCTTTTTTAATTTTACCAAATCGTGCCAACCATCCTGTAATATATCCCGAATGGGAAAACCAAAATTTCTAATGTTAAAATTTCAGAAAAACAGGGAAAAAAAAATTGGAACGAATATGTGAAATTTTTCTAAATTAAAAGCAATTATGTAATACAAAAAAGGTCATTTTATTAGTCCCCAGTGGACCTGGGAAAAAAAAAAAAAGACATTTTATACGAAAAAACTAAAAATCAATGAGGAAAAAAACAAAATCCACAAATAGTCACACTGGGGCAAAATTTTCGAACCCCGGCTGAAAGGGAAACATGAGAAAAAAAAAATAACAAGGGAAATTTAGGGTTCTACCTTTTTCTTCTTCTCGAAAAGTCGATCGGGGGGGGTCTAGTAACAACCTCAAAACCAAGGGGGACATTATTCCCCTTTTACTTTTTCGCCAAACATTTTTTTAATTAAGGAAAAAAAAGGTGTAAAAAAAAAACCCCCAAAAAGTGTGTGTTTTTCCTCTTTTCCCCATTTCAAAACTTCTTGCTTAACGCAAAAAGGATTTTTTATGAAACAACCCGAGGATGTGTGTGCTCCGTCAAAAACAGTTACAAAAAAAAAAACAATCGTTTAAACATAATAAAAAAAACAAAATAAGCAACAACCAAAAAAAAAGAGTTTTGCACACATGGGGGGAGTGACTCTCGCCCAGAGGCATTTTTCACTCATCGGTTTATCTTAAAACAGCAGTGAGCAAAACCCCAAAGCCCCGTCTACTCCATCTGTAAAACCCGGCACTTCCCCCCTTAGTGTCTGAGTCATGTAAATTAAAAGGGGGGATTTCAACCCGGGCACACATGCATAGTAAAACTCTGTATAAAAGGGCCCTTTTCCCCCCCTTTGGGAAATTAAATTGGTTTTTCAACTATGTTAAAAAAAATATAGTAACAACCTAAACCCAAAGTAATCCCAAAATTTTTTACTTTAAAAAAAAAAGAAAAACGGGGTTACAAAAAAATTAAATTTCCTTTATCAATCTACCCCGATTCCCAATAAAAATTACAGCAAAAATACGACCTTAAAATAAGTAAAATAACAATCATTTTCCCCCCAAACCTATTAAAAAATGGCAAAAAAGACAATAAACACATGAAAGCGTTCCTCCAAAACTATTTTTAACAAAAATATTTACCCCCAAAAATTTTGTAAATACGTTTAAATTTTTTATCCCAAACAAAAAAAAAAGAAAGGGCTTCATTAAAAAAAGTAATTTCCCCTTTTTTAAAAAAAAAAATTGACACAAAACTGTAGAAAAAATATCAAAACGGAGGGAAAACCGTAGAAAAAACAGGCAAAATTTAAGGGGACGGACTTAGAGACAGTGCAACAGCCACGCCAGAGACTGGGTTAAATTTTTGGGTTTTCCCGGGCATGGGCCCGTACCAAAAAAGAAGGAAGTACTTCAACTGGGCTGGGAAGAAAGGGTCTTGTCTTTCGTCTTGGTCTACAACGTAGTAAACCCTTTTCACTTTAATTATGATTGCTATTTGAATTCGGGGAACCCCAAATTTGAAAGTTTAAAACCCGGATTATATTTCCGTTAAAAAAGCGCTATAAAAATCCCGAAATATACTTTACATTCGATTTCCCAAAAAAAAGATTTCGTTCTTTTAGTCTTTTTTTACAAAAACACAAAAACACTCTGGGGGTTATAGGCCCAATTTATGCCCACAATTTCTTTAAGGGCATATTTTGGGATTCAAAAATGGAATTTAAAAAATCTGGGAAAAATAATTTTTAAAATTTCCGGCCACACAACTATACCTCCTTTTTTATCATTAATAAAAAATTTATGCATTACCATAAGACAATCAAGATGGGGCCACACAATTAAAATTTTTTCCAACACTGAAATAACCACATGGGACTTCAAAATTTTTTTCTCTCCACCCCATACTTCGCATTCCTTTCCCAACCACAAAGTATATAATATCATGTACTCATTGGGGGACTAGGAAAAAATAAATAAAACAAGCAAGTTCCCAACCCCCGTCACAATTCTAATGAAACATCAAAAAATTAAAAAAAAAAAATCATTTAGTCAACAAGTGAATTTTTGGAATTTTTAAAAGGGCCCAAAAGGTTTCATTGTTGCAAAAAAATGCAAAAATTTCTTTAAACCCGAAATTTTTAAAACAATTTTAAAGGGCCGTCTTGTTTTTCATTTTTCTTGCATCTGTCTCGGGACTTTTAAAACTTTGCTTTTAATACATCAAGAGGGGGGGTATCTTCTGCCAAATCTTTTTACACGTCTGCCTCTTCCAATTTCCCCATGCAAAAGAAAGTATAATTTTCAACCTTGGGGGCTACTTTCCCCCTCGTCCCCACGCCACAAATTTTTCATTGCCCTGGAATCAATTTTGGCTGAAAACCTGTTTCCCCCGTTATGGGGTCCTTGCTTTCCCAAAATTGTTTCCCTAATTCCCGGGGGGAGAGAGTCCAAAGACGGACCTTTTGGTATCATTAGTCTCGCCGGTCGGAGGCCCACTTCCAAGACGCGTCTGTCGGCTAATTTATGGAAAGCCAGGAAGTGTCAACCAGGCTGTGTTTCCTGCTGCGAAGCCGGCTGAATAGAACTGTTGTCTCAGCAAAGGATGAAGTTACTAGGTGAAATTCGTTGACTCTAGAGAAGAGGGAGAGAGGGGAGAGAGAGGAGAGAGAGAGAGAGAGAGAGAGGAGAGAGAGAGAGGGGGAAAGAGAGGAGGGAGGGAGAGGGAGAGAAGAGAGAGAGGAAGAGAGAGAGAGGGGGAGAGAGAGAGAGAGAGAGAGAGAGAAAGGACAGACCAGACAGACAAAATAGCCCTACATGGGCAACTATCTGTCCTGTCACATTCCTATAATTTTTAAATGTCTTTTACCTCAAAAAACCATTAATAAATTAGAACAACTGGCTTTCCGTCTTGATTAGTTTTTTTTTTACATCTAATAATTTATAGATCCCTCAATTAATCTTTAAATTCACTGTCTCCGCCAAATGTATATAGTGTAATTGCAAAACCCCGCCTTAATTGACGGCAGTGCTGTAGAACAGTAGATGGTTGCCATTAAACAAATTAGTATTTGTTTTTAACTGTTGTAAATGGACATACAAAATTTGGGTTCACGAGAAAATCAGAAGGTTTATTACCTTCAAATTGATAAGCATCTTCTCTTGTACTAAATCAAAGATTTATCGCTACTGTGAAAGCCAAAGATTCGAGAAAGTCCTCTAGGTAAAGTGAACTTCTTCTTTCTTCTAGTGGAAAATTATAGTAATTTGGTTTGCCTCGTTAATTCTCAGCAGTATGCCAAATTCACTAAGTACTTCTTTTAAAGAACAAAAGTTTAGTAACCATCAGGTATTGTTATATGGTTTATTTGATTGCCGCCTGTCATTAACATTGACCCCAGTTATTTTGAGCCCCTTCAGATATTTTTAACCCACATAACTTTAAAGCCAATTCCTTTAAGAGCAATCCTACAACCCCCGCGCCTATTGTCAATTGGGAAACGTTAAGAACACACGCTCGTTTTGCTTGGTTATATAGATGTACATCCTTTTTTAAAAACTTTTAAAAAACTAATTTAAAAAAATGGAACCTTTTTAAATATAATGAAAGTGCTACTTACAATGTAGGAGCTTTTTAAATAATCCCAAATTTTTAGACTTCAGAAATTTAAAACCATTGCAGTAGACGAATATACGGTTTCCCAAGTCAGATTTTATAAACCCACTAACTAAATTTTTCAATCCGCCAATAAAGAATGATAGAGTGCCATCAGCAGGGTCACCCCGCCCTATGACGTTTTACCAGAATCAGTTAAATTTTGCCATTTACTGCGCAACTACTGGCTGCGGTGTTTCATATGCAAACCATTTAAACCACCCAATCTTTTAGTAAGGTCAGTATATAACTTTCAGGGTTTATTACCAGTACAGACGAATACTAACTGAACTACAAGTAGCCCTCCCAAGCGACAGCGGTTTAATCCATTCAACAGCCCAATGGACAATAATGATATGAAAGAATCTGAAACGAATTTAACATTAACCCTTTCCCAACTGACTTTAGACAAAGTTAGACCGCAATCATGGGTTAGGCACTTTGTTTTGGGGGTGTAAAAGAGAATATACTTATGCCTGGTCACCCCTTTCTTTTCAACCAGACAAACAAGTTCGATTAGGGTCAATTGAACAAAAACATCCTAAAGCCTGGACAAACATTTATCTCGACGATTGACATAGCTCTGGCGTATTTTTAGCCTTTAGGCTGGAAGCTGCTTCCGGCTAGTAGGCTATTGATTTTTTTTCACAGCAGCTAGCCTTTAATCGGTCTGCCAGAACTCGCGAAAGCCAACGTCGCTTTGCATATATTTTAAAATGAGCTTTCTTTTCTCAACAAGTGTGGATAGAAATTCCAAGCTTGAGAAACTTTGGATAGTGGTAAAAACAAAATGATAATTCCATCAGTTTTCTACAAGGCATGGGTTCAATCAAAATTTCGTTTTTCAATAATTCTCCGGGGACGCTTTTGGGTTTGATGTTTTTAAAACAGTTTTTGTTTCTTCAAGCCAATGACCTAAAAGCAAGATTGTCGAAGAGTTTTACAATTTTCAGCTTTGATCTCAGAACCAGCCTTCAGTAAAACAGGCGTAATTTCGGTTATGCTTTTCAGCTTCATTAAAAGAACCTTCATCATCGGCTCATTATCAAGTTGCTCTTCAAAACAATTACGTAAAAAGACATCCGTTCACTTACTGTCATTTCACGTTTTTTGCTTTGTTTCCCAAAAGATTAGGCTCTCTTTTGACCGGGTTGGGTTTCGAGCAAGGCCGCGTTAATACTCTTCACCCATTGACGTTCCACCCTTTTTTCTGGCCGGCTAGCTGACAGGCTCGTAAGTCCCCGACCAGAAATGATGTCATACCTCCTGTCGTTGGTTAAAACGTGCACAGTGACAGCTAAAACCCGATTAATAATAAAGTATTGGCAGCAGCCTCGTGTGCAACGGGCCGTGCAAAAACAGCCTCGGAGACAAAATATGATTAGATCCAGTCTGAGACTGCCAAGCCATATAACTGTTTAGTTGATTTTATGTGCCTGGGAGAATGTAAATATCTTTGTTCACGATCACCAATATTATTCTACACGGAAACCCCCGTTTTAATGTGCAAATTTACGTCAATTTAGAGGTTTTGGGCCCGTGTTAATTTTAGTTTTTAAAAAGGTGTTAAATTGGCCAAAACTGATATGAGATGGACGTGATATGTATGTGAAAAAGGGGTTTTTCGTGCAGAATAACATGGGTGGTCTGAAGAACATATTTACATTCTTGAGAGAGGGGAGGGGAGAGAGAGAGGGGAGAGAGAGAGAGAGAGAGAAAAGAGAGAGAGAGAGAGAGAGAGAGAGAGAGAGGAAGAGAGAGAGAGAGAGAGAGAGAGAGAGAGAGTGAGAGAACGAAATGCTTTACGAATACGAAGCGTGTGTGTGTGTGTGTGTGTGGTCGTGCGTGCGTGCGTGCGTGCGTGCGTGCATGCATGTGTGCGTGCGTGCGTGCGTGCGTGCATGCGTGTGTGCGTGTGTGCGTGTGTGTGTGGGGTGTGCTCCTCTCTTGTCTCCTCTTTTCTTCATTGGCACCCGGGGTAGGAAGGTTGAGGGTAAACGTCACTTCACTTCCTCAGCCCTTCCCCTACTTCTTCTTCACTGCAATCAATCCCGAGTTACCCGCATTTTCCCCGCCTTCTGTCTGTCTGTGGCCTTCAGGAAGGAAATCCTTAAGCGAGGGAGGGAGACGACACAGTCATGGGCTCACGGCGCTCTGTCTGTCTGGGCCCTTCAGGAAGGAAATCCTTAAGCGAGGCGGGTGAGAGAGGTAGGGGTGTATTGGTTACAGATGACAGACGAATGGCGTGGGGAGAAAAGGACGGGAGGGGTGGGGAGAGACTAAGAAAGTGCAAAAGGAACCTCTCTTTTAATTCCCGGAAAAAGAAGTTTAACTATCACGTGTTGCAACGAGTCAAGTCTACTGAGCAGTTCTGCATAGACCCGATTCGATATTCAAGATGCTTAGCAAGTACTCGCAAACCTCAGAAAGTCTTTCGTTCTTATCATGGGAGCCCTGCTTTATTAGCTCACAAACCTAATAAAGTCTTTCGTTCTAACATAGGAGCCATGCTTTATTAGCTCACAAAACCTAATAAAGTCTTCGCTCTGTCGTGAGGGCCATGCTCTAGTAGCTCACAAACCTAGCAATGTCTTCTGCTCTATCATAGGAACCATGCTTTGCTGTTATAAAAATAGCAGAGTTGAATATGAAGAATGAGAGGTTTCTTCATCTTTGCGAGTATTTGTCGAGCACCTTGAGCAGGTCTGAATGTGAGAAGACAAATGGTTTTCTCGTTCTTTGGGTTTTTATTGTCCTAATGTTGTTCGTTTTTGCCGGAGGAAGACCGCAGAGTTCGAAATGCATTGTGTTTTTGCCCTGTAATCGTTTGTCTGTATTGTCTTGGGGAAATATGTTTAGCATTTAAAACCTGAGAATGTCTTTCTCTTGCCTTTCGAGTCTTGCTGTAATACCTCACAAACACTGCAATGCTGTTCTGCCCAAAAAGGCTGTACTTTCATCTCGTTTCTGCCCGTCTGTCTGTCTGGTCTGTCTGTCTGTCTGTCTGTCTGTCGCTCTGTCGCTCTGTCGCTCTGTCTGTCTGTCGCTCTGTCTGTCTGTCAGCAAGATGACGTGAAAAAATACTGTGTCGATTTCAACACACTTAGTGGAAAGATGGAATTCTGCTGCAGACCCAGATCAAAGAGTGGATCGAAGATCCGTTCCTCACAAAATCGCAAAAAAATGCTAAACCGACTTGAACGAAATTCGGTGGAAAAGATAGAATATCGCCAGAGACAAACCCATTCCGTTTAAGTGCGGACTCGTGACTCCGATCCGGATCAAAATACGGATCCAGGATCCGTTCGAGCTAGACGAAGGTCTGCGTCCTCCCCCATGCTCTCCCAGTTTGTCATTTGATTGTCGAGCTTTTCTTGTTCTTTTTTTTATATTTTTTTTATCTCAATATTATTCATTGCTATCGTTGAAGAGCGCTCCATCGCCTTGAGTATGCCTTGCCCTTTCACATCCATCTTCTGGTCCTGCTGTGGTCAGTTTGCCTGTCAACGGAGGTGTGCAGGGGTCGTGCTGGTCATCTCCTCTCCACCCCTATCCCCCAACCCTCCCCACGCCCCTCCTCTCCGCCCGCCCCCCCCCCCCCCCCCCCCCCCCCCTTCTCCCCATTCTTGATCCCTCGCACAAGGCTCAGACAGGATAGCTGGACTGATAGCTTGGTTGCCTTGTCATTGGAGTGTCTGTCTGTCTGTCTGTCTGTCTGTCTGTCTGTCTGTCTGGAAGTCTCTCTGTCTGTCTGTCTCTGTCTGTCTGTCTGTCTGTCTCTGTCTGTCAGCATAGCTGCACTGGCAGCTTGGTTACTTTGTCATTAGAGTGTCTGTCCGTCTGTTTGTCTGTCTGTCTATATGTCTGTCTGTCTGTCTGTCTCTCTGTCTGTCTGTCTGTCAGCATAGCTGCACTGGTAGGTTGGCTACCTTGTCATTAGAGTGTCTGTCCGTCTGTCTGTCTGTCTGTCTGTCTGTCTGTCTGTCTGTCTGTCTGTCTGTCTGTCTGTCTGTCTGTCTGTCTGTCTGTCTGTCAGCATAGCTGCACTGGTAGGTTGGCTACCTTGTCATTAGAGTGTCTGTCCGTCTGTCTGTCTGTCTGTCTGTCTGTCTGTCTGTCTGTCTGTCCATTTGTCTGTCTCTGTCTGTCTGTCTCTGTCTGTCTGTCTGTCTGTCTGTCTGTCAGCATAGCTGCACTGGTAGGTTGGTTACCTTGTCATTAGTGTGTCTCCTCTCTGTCTGTCTGTCTGTCTCTGTCTCTGTGTCTGTCTCTGCCTCTGTCTCTCTCTCTGTCTCTGTCTCTCTCGCTCTCTCTTGTCTCTGTCTCTCTCTCTCTTTCTCTCTCTCTGTCTTTCTCTCTGTCTCTCTCTGTCTCTCTGTCTCTCTGTCTCTGTCTCTTTCTCTCTTCTCTCTCTCTCTCTCTCTCTTCTCTCTCTCTCTCTCTCTCTCTCTCTCTCTCTCTCTCTCTCTCTCTCTCTCTCTGTCTCCGGTGTTTTTGTGTGTGTCTCTTCTGTTTCTTTACATGCATCAGTATATGTGTCGAGCCGTGAGATTCAGTGAATTTTGTCAACTTCCCAGCAGTTGGTAGTTAACACCCAGTTCACCTTTTGGGAGCTCTGGCAATCTGAACCTTCCTCCCTGGCCACTGGGATTCAATCTGAACCTTCCTCCCTGGCCACTAGGATTCAATCTGAACCTTCCTCCCTGGCCACTAGGATTCAATCTGAACCTTCCTCCCTGGCCACTAGGATTCAATCTGAACCTTCCTCCCTGGCCACTAGGATTCAATCTGAACCTTCCTCCCTGGCCACTAGGATTCAATCTGAACCTTCCTCCCTGGCCACTAGGAATCAATCTGAACCTTCCTCCCTGGCCACTAGGATTCAATCTGAACCTTCCTCCCTGGCCACTAGGATTCAATCTGAACCTTCCTCCCTGGCCACTAGGATTCAATCTGAACCTTCCTCCCTGGCCACTAGGATTCAATCTGAACCTTCCTCCCTGGCCACTAGCATTCCTGTGCGAACTAACAATAGAGGAGAAGTGAAGCTTGGAAATTATATACCTTAAATTTGCGATTCCATGACGACTTTATTTAAAACAACCAACCAAGCAGAATGCCTCAAGACCTAACCGGACACCTTTTCCTTTTAAATCTCTTCATTGTCCTTGTCCTCAATGTGGAGGTGGCTCTAAACTGTAAAAACAAAATAAATAAAAGAAAGTGAGGAAGCTTTTTCCTGGTAGTTTTCCTTTTCTTTCTGTCTTTCTTGTGTGTTGTTTTGTTTTGTTTTGTTTTAGTTTGGTTTGGTTTTTGTCGTCTTGAGCAGTTATATGATTTTTCCCCCCAGATTCAGTGTTTTTTTTCCTTTAGGTGTTTGTTTGATTGCCCCGTTGTACCTGTCCATGGCTCTGCAGCCTGTGTGGCGTGTGGATCACCATGGAAGGAAGGAGGCAAGCTGCTTCCCAGCTGGGTCTGAAAGACGGCTGAGACTGATAAACACCATGAATAATAATGTCTCGTAACCCTCCACAGATGACCATGGCTATTGATGAACACCATGAATAACAATGTCTCGTAACCCTCCACAGTTGACCACGGCTATGATGAACACCATGAATAATAATGTCTCGTAACTCTCCACAGTTCACCACGGCTATTGATGAACACCATGAATAATAATGTCTCGTAACCCTCCACAGTTGACCACGGCTATTGATGAACACCATGAATAATAATGTCTCGTAACCCTCCACAGTTTACCACGGCTATTGATGAACACCATGAATAATAATGTCTCGTAACCCTCCACAGTTGACCACGGCTATTGATGAACACCATGAATAATAATGTCTCGTAACCCTCCACAGTTGACCACGGCTATTGATGAACACCATGAATAATAATGTCTCGTAACCCTCCACAGTTGACCACGGCTATTGATGAACACCATGAATAATAATGTCTCGTAACCCTCCACAGTTCACCACGGCTATTGCGTGGACTTCTGTTCACAACAGAGAAACACACAGACGCAACTCCTGTGTTGAT
>JAFLJL010019109.1:0-16318 GCA_018398815.1 Conus ventricosus
CGTCAAATCATAAAGGGGCAACAACAACACGAGTTCAGCTAGGCCTGTGAATCAAAAATCAAAATCCAGGCCGAGCCAGCTTTTTTGCTGTTGTTATTTTTTGTAGTGTAGTCTAGCTGATGGTACAGAGCCTTGAGAGGGAAATCACCCAAGGTGGACGAAGCGGGAAGGGGATAGGGGGGGGGGGGGGCGGCGGGGAGGGCGGAGGGTGGAACAAGCAAACTAGCAGAATAAACATGCATTAAATTCACTACATGGTAGCTAAAATGTTGATAACCTGAAAAATGATTTGTTGTTGTTGTTGTTGTTGTTTTTTTGAAAAAGCCGTTCTGAGTTGGGTTTGTAAGATAGCATCTTAACTTAATGCACTCAGATTAAAATAGATAATGGTGAAAAGCATTTAAGCGGAAACAACAACAAAAAAACGCATCTAGACAGACAGACAGCCTGCTGTCTACTCAACAGAGAAGTATCACTACCTGGTTGCCAGATTAAACCGAAAAAAACTGCATGTTATAGATTGTGACCAGATAGGAAAAAAGTATGGAAGACTTTTTAGGACAAAAGGAGGGAAAATGGACCAACATGCAGAAAAAAATTGAAGATGACCAAATATAGGGGGAGGGGGGGGAGAAAACAAGAGTCAAAGACATTGACAGGAAAGACACTAATCACACTAGCAAGCTTCCAGAAGGCGTTGATACAATGAGAATTGAAAGAAAATCTCAGCACCGTCTATATTGCTTGCTCGAAATAGTATTGAAATATTAAACTAAACACCACACACACACACACACACACTACCCACACAACACATTGTTTTTCGTAACTGTTCATATTGTTTGTTCGTTTCTGAAAAGATTTGGGGGGGGGGGGGGGGGGGGGGGGCCGCAATCCCGGAGCTCTATCTACTTTTGTTTCCAAACTCGATTTCAAACTCACACTTGAACTTTTTTTTAAAATCCACAAAGCATTTTGTAAAGGCAGTTACCTCCCATCAAAGTGAGCCTATAGAGTTGTGCCTCACAAGAATATCTCGTCTTCTTCTTCTCTTTCACATTTCTTCTTCTAACTCCGTGGCAATCACTGGGTCACCACATGAAGAACATTTTCACCAGTCCTCCTTCTGTTGCTATGCAATCACAGGTCAACCACAGTGAAACAGGTTCACACAGTTCCTCCGGTTCTGTGTCTATGGGCAGTTCACTGGGGGCGTCCCACAGTGAAGAACAGTTCCTCAGGTCCTTCAGTTCTTGTTGTCTATGGTCAGTCTCTGGTCACCACAGTGAAAACATTCACCAGGTCCTCCATTTCTGTTGTCTATGTGCAGTCCCTGGGTCACCCCACTGAAAACATTCACCAATTCCTCCATCTGTTGTCTATGGTCAGTCCCTGGTCTCCACAGTGAGAACAGTTCCTCAGTTCCTTCATTCGTTTGTCTATCATCTCTGGTCACCACAGTGAAGAACAGTTCACCAGTTCCTCCATTCTTTGTGATGGGCCGACACTGGGTCACCACATTGAAGAACATTCACCCATTCCTCCGTCTGTTGCTATGGCATCACTGGGCACAACATGAAGAACATTCACCAGGTTCTCTCATTCTGTTTCTATAGGAGTCACTGTCACAACAGTGAAGAACATTTCAACCCAGTTCCTCCGTTCTGATTCTATTGGCAGGTCACTGGCCCCCCACCACAGGGAAGAACAGTTTTCACCAGATTCCTACAGTTTCGTTTTCCTGATGGGCATCACAGTCACCACAGTGACGAACATCCCCAAGTTCCTCCGTCTGTTGTCTATGGGCCAGACACTGGCACCACAGTGAAAACAGGTCAACCAGGTTCCCATCCCCCCCCCCGATTCTGTTGTCTATGGGCAGTCACTACTGGGCACCACAGTGAAAATGTTCACCAGACCTGGCTCCTCCTTCTGTTGTTATGCATCACTGGGCACCACAATAAGAACAGTTTCACCAGATTATTCCTCCAGTTCCTGTTTTCTATGCAGTCACTGGGTCAACCACAGTGAAAACATCACCAGTTCCACCTTCTGTTTGTCTATGGCAGTCACTGGGGCACCACATGAAGAACAGATACACCAGGTTATCCATGCCGGTTTTCTGTTGCCTATGGCAGTCACTGGCCACCACAGTGAAGAACAGTTCACCAGGTTCCTCCAGTTCTGTTGTCTATGGGCAGTCACTGGGGAAACCACAGTGAAGAACAGTTCACCAGGTTCCTCCAGTTCTGTTGTCTATGGCAGTCACTGGGGCACCCCCCCTGAAGAACACTTCATCAGGTTCCCCCGGGGTTCTGTTGTCTATGGGCATTCACTGGGGCACCACAGTGAAGAACAGTTCACCAGGTTCCTCCAGTTCTGTTGTCTATGGGCAGGCACTGGGGCACCACAGTGAAGAACAGTTCACCGGGTTCCTCCAGTTCTGTTATCTAGGGCCCAGTCACGGGGGCACCACAGTGAAGAACAGTTCACCAGGTTCCTCCATTTTCTTTTGTCTATGGGCAGTCACTGGCCACCACAGTGAAAAAACAGTTCACCAGGTTCCTCCAGTTCTGTTGGTCTATGGGCAGTCACGGGGTTTCACCACAGTGAAGAACAGTTCACCAGGTTCCTCCAGTTCTGTTGCTATGGGGCAGTCACTGGGCCACCACAGTGAAGAACAGTTCACCAGGTCCCCAGTTCTGTTGTCTATGGGCAGTCACTGAGGCACCACAGTGAAGAACAGTTCACCAGGTTCCCTCCGGTTCTGTTGTCTATGGGAGTCACTGGGGCACCAAAGTGAAGAACAGTTCACCAGGTCCTCCAGTTCTGTTGTCTATGGGCAGTCACTGGGGCACCCCACTGATGAACACTTCACCAGGTTCCCCCGGTTCTGTTGTCTATGGCAGTCCACTGGGGCACCACAGTGAAGAACAGTTTCACAAAGGTTCCTCCGGTTCTGTTGTCTATGGGGCATAAACCGGGGGCACCACAGTGGAATTAGTTCACCAGGTTTTCCTCCGGTTCGTTGTTTATGGGCGGGTCACTGGGCCACCACAGTGAAGAACAGTTCACAGATTCCTCCAGTTCTGTTTCTAATGGGCATTTCACTGGGTCACCCAGTGAAGAACAGTTCACCAGGTTCCTCGGTTCTGTTGTCTATGGGCAGTCACTGGGGCACCACAGTGAAGAAACAGTTCACCAGGTTCCTCCGGTTCTGTTGTCTATGGGCAGTCACTGGGCACCACAGTGAAGAATAGTTCACCAGGATCCCCCGGGTTCTGTTGTTTATGGGCAGTCACTGGGGCACCACAGTGAAGAACAGTTCACCAGGTTCCTCCAGTTCTGTTTCTTGGGCAGTCAGGGTCACCACAGTGAAGAACATTCACCAGGTTCCTCCAGTTCTTTTTTGTTTTATGGGCAGTCACTGGGCACCACAGTGAAGAACATTTCACCAGTTTCCCTCAGTTCTGTTGTCTAGGGGCAGTCACTGGGGCACCACAGTGAAGAACAGTTCATCAGGTTCCTCCAGTTCTGTTTTCAAAGGGCAGTCACTGGGGCACCACAGTGAAGAACAGTTCATCATGTTTCCTCCGGTTTCTGTTGCCCTATGGGCAGTCACTGGGCCACCACAGTGAAGAACAGTTCACCAGGTTCCTCCCGTTCTGTTGTCTATGGGCAGTCACTGGGCCACCACAGTGAAGAACAGTTCACCAGGTTCCTCCATCCTTTTAAAGCTAGGGGCTGTCACTGGGTCACCACCGTGAATAACAGTTCACCGGGTTCCTCCGGTTCTTTTGTCTATGGGCAGTCACTGGGCCCAACACGTGAAGAACAGTTCACCAGGTTCCGCCGTTTCTGTTGTCTATGGGCAGTCACTGGGGCACCACAGTGAAGAACAGTTCATCAGGTGCCCCCAGTTCTGTTGTCTATGGCAGTCACTGGGTCACCACAGTGAAGAACAGTTCACCAGGTTCCTCCATTTCTGTTGTCTAGGGGCAGTCACTGAGTCACCACAGTGAAGAAACAGTTCACCAGGTTCCCTCCAGTTCTGTTGTCTATGGGCAGTCACTGGTCACCACAGTGAAGAACAGTTCATCATCTTCCTGTGGTTCTGCTGCCCTAGGGGCATCATTGGGCCACCACAGTGAAGAACAGTTCCCCAAAGGTTCCCCCGTTCTGTTGTCTATGGCAGTCACTGGGGCCCCACAGTGAAGAACAGTTCACCAGGTTCCTCCCGTTCTGTTGTCTATGGGCAGTAAACTGGGCACCACACTGAAGAACAGTTCACCAGGTTCCTCCGGTTCTGTTGTGTATGGGCAGTCACTGGGGCACCACAGTGAAGAACAGTTCACCAGGTTCCTCCGGTTCTGTGTCTAGGGCAGTTGCTGGGTCCACCACCGTGAACAACAGTTCACCAGGTTCCTCCAGTTCTGTTGTCTAGGGCAGTCACTGGGGCACCACAGTGAAGAACAGTTCACCAGGTCCTCCGGTTCTGTTGTCTAGGGGCAGTCACTGGGTCACCACCTGAACAACAGTTCACCAGGTTCCTCCAGTTCTGTTGTCTATGGGCAATCACTGGGCACCACAGGAAGAACAGTCCACCAGGTTCCTCCAGTTCTGTTGTCTATGGGCAGTCACTGGATCACCACAGTGAAGAACAGTTCACCAGGTTCCTCCAGTTTCTGTTGTCTATGGGCAGTCACTGGGTCACCACAAGTGAAGAACAGTTCACCAGGTTCCTCCAGTTCTGTTGTCTATGGGCAGTCACGGGGGCACCACAGTGAAAAACAGTTCACCAGGTTCCTCCAGTTCTGTTGTCTATGGGCATCACTGGGCAGCACAGTGAAGAACATTCACCGGGTTCCTCCGGTTCTGTTGTCTATGGCAGTCACTGGGCCACCACAGTGAAGAACATTCCCAACCAGGTTCCTCCAGTTCTGTTGTCTATGGGCAGTCACTGGGGCACCACAGTGAAGAACAGTTCACCAGGTTCCTCCATTTTTCTGTTGTCTATGGGCAGTCACTGGGGCACCACAGTGAAGACAGTTCACCAGTTTCCTTCAGTTCTGTTGTCTATGGGCATCACTGGGGCACCACAGTGAAGAACATTTTCATCAGTTCCTCCATTTTGTTGTCTATGGGCAGTCACTGGGTCACCACAGGAAGAACAGTTCATCATGTTCCTCCCGGTTCTGTGTCTATGGGCATACACTGGGCCACCACAGTGAAGAACAGTTCACCAGGTTCCTCCCGTTCTTTTGTCTATGTGCAGTCACTGGGGCCACCACAGTGAAGAACATTTCACCAGGTTCCTCCAGTTCTGTTGGCTATGGCTGTCACTGGTCACCACAGTGAACAACAGTTTACCAGGTTCCCCGGTTCTGTTGCTATGGGCAGTCACTGGGTCACCACAGTGAAGAACATTCACCGGGTTCCTGGGTTCCGTTGTCTATGAGCAGTCACTGGGGCACCACAGTGAAGAACATTCATCAGGTCCCTCCATTCTGTTGTTCTATGGGCAGTCACTGGGTCACCACAGTGAAGAACAGTTCACCAGGTCCTCCAGTTCTGTTGTCTATGGGCAGTCACTGAGTCACCACAGTAAAGGGAACATTTTCACCAGGTTCCTCCAGTTCTGTTGTCTATGGCAGTCACGGGGTCAGCACAGTGAATAACATTCATCATCTTCCTGTGGTTCTGTTGTCTATGGGCAGTCATTGGGCCACCACAGTGAAGAACATTTTCACCAGGTTCCTCCCGTTTCTGTTGTCTATGGGCAGTCACTGGGCCACCACAGTGAAGAACAGTTCACCAGGTTTCCTCCCTTCTGTTGTCTATGGGCATCCACTGGGGCACCACACTGAAGAACAGTTCACCGGGTTCCTCCGGTTCTGTTGTCTATGGGCAGTCACTGGGGCACCACAGTGAAGAACAGTTCACCAGGTTCTTCCGGTTCTGTTGTCTATGGGCAGTCGCGGGGGTCACCACCGTGAACAACAGTTCACCAGGTTCCTCCAGTTCTGTTTGTCTATGGGCATCACTGGGGCACCACAGTGAAGAAACAGTTCACCGGGTTTCCCTCCGGTTCTGTTGCTATGGGCAGTCACTGGGTCACCCCCGTGAACAACAGTTCACCAGTTCCTCCAGTTTTTGTTGTCTATGGGCAGCACTGGGCACCACAGTGAAGAACAGTTTACCAGGTTCCTCCAGTTTCTGTTGTCTATGGGCAGTCACTGGGCACCACAGTGAAGAACAGTTCACCAGGTTCCTCCAGTTCTGTTGTCTAGGGGCAGTCACTGGGGCAGCACAGTGAAGAACAGTTCACCGGGTTTCCCTCCAGTTTTTTTGTCTATGGGGCATCACTGGGGCACCACACTGAAGAACATTCACCAGGTTCCCCGGTTCTGTTGTCTATGGGCAGTCACGGGGCCACCACATTTGAAGAACTTTTTCCCACCAGGTTCCCCCAGTTCTGTTGTCTATGGGCAGTCACTGGGGCACCACAGTGAAAAAACAGTTCACCAGGTTCCTCCAGTTCTGTTGTCTATGGCAGTCACTGGGCACCCCACGGAAGAACATTTCATCGGGTTTTCCTCCGGTTCTGTTGTCTAGGGGCAGTCACTGGGGCACCACAGTGAAGAACAGTTCACCAGGTTCCTCCAGTTCTGTTGTCTATGGCCAGTCACTGGGGCACCACAGTGAAGAACAGTTCACCAGTTCCTCCAGTTCTTTTAAATCTATGGGCAGTCACGGGCACCACAGGAAAGAAACAGTTCACCAGGTCCTCCAGTTCTGTTGTCTATGGGCATCACTGGGTCACCACAGTGAAGAACAGTTCACCAGGTTCCTCCATTCTGTTGTCTAGGGGAAAGTCACTGGGCCACCACAGTGAAGAACAGTTCACCAGGTTCCTCCAGTTCTGTTGTCTATGGGCAGTCACTGAGGCACCCAAGTGAAGAACATTCACCAGGTTTTCCTCCGGTTCTGTTGTCTATGGGCAGTCACTGGGCACCAAAGTGAAGAACAGTTCACCAGGTTCCTCCAGTTCTGTTGTCAAATGGGCAGTCACTGGGGCACCCCACTGATGAACACTTCACCAGGTTCCTCCGGTTCTGTTGTCTATGGGCAGTCACGGGGGCCCCACAGTGAAGAACATTCACAAGGTTCCTCCGGTTCTGTTGTCTTTTGGCAGTCACTGGGGCACCACAGTGAAGAAAGTTCACCAGGTTCCCCGTTCTGTTGTTTATGGGCAGTCACTGGGCCACCACAGTGAAGAACAGTTCACCAGTTTCCTCCAGTTCTGTTTTCTAGGGGCAGTCACTGGGTCCCACAGTGAAGAACAGTTCACCAGGTTCCTCCGGTTCTGTTGTCTATGGGCAGTCACTGGGGCACCACGGGTGAAGAACAGTTCACCAGGTTCCTCCGGTTCTGTTGTCTATGGGCAGTCACTGGCACCACAGTGAAGAATAGTTCACCAGGATCCTCCGGTTCTGTTGTTTATGGGCAGTCACTGGGCCACCACAGTGAAGAACATTCACCAGGTTCCTCCCGTTCTGTTGTCTATGGGCAGTCACTGGCCACCACAGTGAAGAACAGTTCACCAGTTCCTCCCGTTCTGTTGTCTATGGGCAGTCACTGGGCACCACACTGAAGAACAGTTCACCAGGTTCCTCCGGTTCTGTTGTCTATGGGCAGTCACTGGGGCCCCCACAGTGAAGAACATTTTCACCAGGTTTTTTCCGGTTCTGTTGTCTAGGGGCAGTCGCGGGGTCACCACCGTGAACAACAGTTCACCAGGTTCCTCCAGTTCTGTTGTCTATGGGCAGTCACTGGGTCACCACCGTGAACAACAGTTCACCAGGTTCCTCCAGTTCTGTTGTCTATGGGCAGTCACTGGGGCACCACAGTGAAGAACAGTTCACCAGGTTCCTCCATTTTCCTGTTGTCTATGGGCAGTCACTGGGTCACCACAGTGAAGAACAGTTTACCAGGTTCCTCCAGTTCTGTTGTCTATGGGCAGTCCGGGGGCACCACAGTGAAGAACAGTTCACCAGGTTCCTCCAGTTCTGTTGCCCTATGGGCAGTCACTGGGGCAGCACAGTGAAGAACAGTTTCACCAGGTTCCCCCAGTTTTTTTGTCTAGGGGCAGTCACTGGGGCCCCACACTGAAGAACAGTTCACCAGGTTCCTCCGGTTCTGTTGTCTATGGGCAGTCACTGGGCCACCACAGTGAAGAACAGTTCACCAGGTTCCTCCATTTTCTGTTGTCTATGGGCAGTCACTGGGGCACCACAGTGAAGAACAGTTCACCAGGTTCCTCCAGTTCTGTTGTCTATGGGCAGTCACTGGGGCACCCCACTGAAGAACCACTTCATCGGGTTCCTCCGGTTCTTTTTGTCTATTGGCAGTCACTGGGCACCACAGTGAAGAACAGTTCACCAGGTTCCTCCAGTTCTGTTGTCTATGGGCATCACTGGGGCACCACAGTGAAGAACAGTCACCAGGTTCCTCCAGTTCTGTTATCTATGGGCACCCACTGGGGCACCACAGTGAAGAACAGTTCACCGGGTTCCTCCAGTTCTGTTGTCTATGGGCAGTCACTGGGCCACCACAGTGAAGAACAGTTCACCGGGTTCCTCCAGTTCTGTTGTCTAGGGGCAGTCACTGGGTCACCACAGTGAAGAACAGTTCACCAGGTTCCCCAGTTCTGTTGTCTATGGGCAGTCACGGGGGCACCACAGTGAAGAACAGTTCACCAGGTTCCTCCAGTTCTGTTGTCTATGGGCAGTCACTGAGGCACCACAGTGAAAAACATTTTCACCAGGTTCCTCCGGTTCTGTTGTCTATGGGCAGTCACTGGGGCACCAAAGTGAAAAACCCAGTTCACCAGGTTCCTCCAGTTCTGTTGTCTATGGCATCATGGGGCACCCCACTAAATGAACACTTCACCAGGTTCCTCCGGTTCTGTTGCCCTAGGGGCAGTCACTGGGGCACCACATTTGAAGAACAGTTCACAAGGTTCCTCCGGTTCTGTTGTCTATGGGCAGTCACTGGGGCACCACAGTGAAGAATAGTTCACCAGGTTCCTCCGGTTCTGTTGTTTATGGGCAGTCACTGGGCCACCACAGTGAAGAACAGTTCACCAATTCCTCCAGTTCTGTTTTCTAGGGCAGTCACTGGGTCACCACAGTGAAGAACAGTTCACCAGGTTCCTCCGGTTTCTGTTGTCTAGGGGCAGTCACTGGGGCACCACAGTGAAGAACAGTTCACCAGGTTCCTCCGGTTCTGTTGTCTATGGGCAGTCACTGGGCCACCACAGTGAAGAATAGTTCACCAGGATCCTCCGGGTTTCTGTTGTTTATGGGCAGTCACTGGGCACCACAGTGAAAACAGTTCACCAGTTCCTCCAGATCTGTTTTCTATGGGCAGTCCACTGGGTCACCACAGTGAAGAACAGTTCCACCAGGTTCCTCCAGTTCTGTTGTCTAATGGCAGCACGGGGGCACCACAGTGAAGAACAGTCTCACCAGTTTCCTTCAGTTCTGTTGTCTATGGGCAGTCACTGGGCACCACAGTGAAGAACAGTTCATCGGGTTCCTCCAGTTCTGTTGTCTATGGGCAGTCACGGGGGCACCACAGTGAAGAAACAGTTCATCATGTTCCTCCGTTCTTTGTCTATGGCAGTCACTGGGCCCCCCACAGTGAAGAACAGTTCACCAGGTTCCTCCCGTTCTGTTGTCTAGGGCAGTCACTGGGCCACCACAGTGAAGAACAGTTTCACCGGGTTTCCTCCAGTCCTGTTAGCTATGGGCTGTCACTGGGTCACCACCGTGAATAACAGTTCACCAGGTTCCTCCGGTTCGTTGTCTATGGGCATCACTGGGTCAACACAGTGAAGAACAGTTCACCAGGTTCCTCCGTTTCTGTTGTCTATGGGCAGTCACTGGGCACCACAGTGAAGAACATTTCATCAGGTGCCTCCAGTTCGTTGTCTATGGGCATCACGGGTCACCACAGTGAAGAACAGTTCACCAGGTTCCTCCAGTTCTGTTGTCTATGGGCAGTCACTGAGTCCCACAGTGAAGAACAGTTCACCAGGTTCCTCCAGTTCTGTTGTCTATGGGCAGTCATGGTCACCACAGTGAAGAACAGTTCATCATCTTCCTGTGGTTCTGCTGTCTAATGGGCAGTCATTGGGCCACCACAGTGAAGAACAGTTCACCGGGTTCCTCCCGTTCGGGTTGTCTATGGGCAGTCCCTGGCCACCACAGTGAAAACAGTTCACCAGTTCCTCCCTTTTCTGTTTTCCTAGGGGCAGTCACGGGGGGCACCACACTGAAGAACAGTTCACCAGGTTCCTCCGGTTCTGTTGTGTATGGGCAGTCACTGGGGCACCACAGTGAAAACAGTTCACCAGGTTCCTCCGTTTTGTTGTCTAGGGCGGGTTGCTGGGTCACCACCGTGAACAACAGTTCACCAGGTTCCTCCAGTTCTGTTGTCTATGGGCATCACTGGGGCACCACAGTGAAGAACAGTCACCGGGTTCCTCCGGTTCTGTTGTCTAGGGCAGTCACTGGGTCACCACCGTGAACAACAGTTCACCAGGTTCCTCCAGTTCTGTTGTCTAATGGGCAGTCCACTGGGGCACCACAGTGAAGAACAGTCCACCCAGGTTCCCCCAGTTCTGTTTGTCTAGGGGCAGTCACTGGATCACCACAGTGAAGAACAGTTCACCGGGGTTCCTCCAGTTCTGTTGTCTATGGGCAGTCACTGGGTCACCACAGTGAAAGAACAGTTCACCAGGTCCTCCAGTTCTGTTGTCAAAGGGCAGTCACTGGGGCACCACAGTGAAGAACAGTTCACCAGGTTCCTCCAGTTCGTTGTCTATGGGCAGTCCGGGGGCAGCACAGTGAAGAACAGTTCACCAGGTTCCTCCGGTTCTGTTGCTATGGGCAGTCACTGGGCCACCACAGTGAAGAACAGTTCACCCAGGTTCCTCCAGTTCTGTTGTCTATGGGCAGTCACTGGGGCACCACAGTGAAGAACAGTTCACCCAGGTCCCCAGTTCAGTTGTCTATGGGCAGTCACTGGGGCACCACAGGAAGAACAGTTCACCAGTTTCCTTCAGTTCTGTTGTCTATGGGCAGTCACTGGGGCACCACAGTGAAGAACAGTTCGTCAGTTCCTCCAGTTCTGTTGTCTATGGGCAGTCACTGGGGTCACCACAGTGAAGAACAGTTCATCATGTTCCTCCGGTTCTGTTGTCTATGGGCAGTCACTGGGCCACCCAATGAAGAACAGTTCACCAGGTTCCTCCCGTTCTTTTGTCTATGTCCCGTCACTGGGGCCACCACAGTGAAGAACAGTTCACCAGGTTCCTCCATTTCTGTTGGGCAAAGGGCTGCCCACTGGGTCACCACAGTGAACAACAGTTTACCAGGTTCCTCCGGTTCTGTTGTCTATGGGCAGTCACTGGGTCACCACAGTGAAGAACAGTTCACCAGGTTCCTCCGGGTTTTCTTTTGTCTATGAGCAGTCACTGGGGCACCACAGTGAAGAACAGTTCATCAGGTGCCTCCATTTCTGTTGTCTATGGGCAGTCACTGGGTCAACCACAGTAAAAACAGTTCACCAGGTTCCTCCAGTTCTGCTGTCTATGGGCAGTTCACTGATCACCACAGTGAAGAACAGTTCACCAGGTTCCTCCAGTTCTGTTGTCTATGGGATCACAGGGTTCAGCACAGTGAAAAACAGTTCATCACTTCCTGGGTTCTGTTGTCTATGGGCAGTCATTGGGCCCCCACAGTGAAGAACAGTTTCCCAGGTTCCTCCCGTTCTGTTGTCTAGGGCGTCACTGGGCCACCACAGTGAAGAACAGTTCACCAGGTTCCTCCCGTTCTGTTGTCTATGGGCAGTCACTGGGCACCACACGAAGAACAGTTCACCAGGTTCCTCCGGTTCTGTTGCCCTATGGGCAGTCACTGGGGGAACCACAGTGAAGAACAGTTCACCGGGTTTTTCCCGGGTTCTTTTTGGGTTTTGGGCAGTCGCTGGTCACCACCGTGAACAACAGTTCACCAGGTTCCTCCAGTTCTGTTGTCTATGGGCATCACTGGGGCACCACAGTGAAGAACAGTTCACCAGGTTCCTCCGGTTCTGTTGTCTATGGGCAGTCACGGGGTCACCACCGTGAACAACAGTTCACCAGGTTCCTCCGGGTTCTGTTGTCTATGGGCAGTCACTGGGGAAACCACAGTGAAGAACAGTTTCACCAGGTTCCTCCAGTTCTGTTGTTATGGGCAGTCACTGGGTCACCACAGTGAAAGAACAGTTTACCAGGTTCCCCAGTTCTGTTGTCTATGGGCAGTCACTGGGGCACCACAGTGAAGAACAGTTCCCCAAGGTTCCCCCAGTTCTGTTTGTCTACGGGCAGTCACTGGGGAGCACAGTGGAAGAACAGTTCACCGGGTCCTCCGGTTTCTGTTGTCTATGGGCAGTCACTGGGCCACCACAGTGAAGAACAGTTCACCAGGTTCTCCTCCAGTTTCTGTTGTCATGGGCAGTCACTGGGGCACCACAGTGAAAAACGTTCACCGGGTTCTTCCATTCTGTTGTCTATGGGCAGTCACTGGGGCACCACAGTGAGAACAGTTCACCAGTTCCTCCATTTTCTGTTGTCTATTGGCATCACGGGGGCACCACAGTGAAGAGCAGTTCACCAGGTTCCTCCAGTTTTGTTGTCTAGGGGCAGTCACTGGGGCACCACACTGAAGAACAGTTCACCGGGTTTCCTCCGGGTTCTGTTGTTATGGCAGTCACGGGGCCACCACAGTGAAGAACAGTTCACCAGGTTCCTCCATTTTCTGTTGTCTATGTGCAGTCACTGGGGCACCACAGTGAAGAACAGTTCACCGGGTTTCCTCCAGTTCTGTTGTCTATGGGCAGTCACTGGGGCACCCCACTAAAGAACACTTACCAGGTTCCTCCGGGTTTCTGTTGTCTATGGGCATCACTGGGGCACCACGTGAAGAACAGTTCACCAGGTTCCTCCAGTTCTGTTGTCTAGGGGCAGTCACTGGGGCACCACAGTGAAGAACAGTTCACCAGGTTCCTCCAGTTCTGTTGTCTATGGGCAGTCACTGGGGCACCACAGTGAAGAACAGTTCCCCCAAGTTCCTCCAGTTCTGTTGTCTATGGGCAGTCACGGGGCCACCACAGTGAAGAACAGTTCACCAGGTTCCTCCCTTTTCTGTTGTCTATGGGCAGCCCACTGGGGCACCACAGTGAAGAACAGTTCACCGGGTTCCTCCAGTTCTTTTTGTCTATGGGCAGTCACTGGGCCACCACAGTGGAGAACAGTTCACCAGGTTCCTCCAGTTCTGTTTTTCTAGGGGCATCACTGGGCCACCACAGTGGAGAACATTCACCAGGTTCCTCCAGTTCTGTTGTCTATGGCAGTCCGGGGCACCACAGTGAAGAACAGTTCACCAGGTTCCTCCAGTTCTGTTGTCTAGGGCATCACTGGGAAACCACAGTGAAGAACAGTTCACCAGGTTCCTCCAGTTCTGTTGTCTATGGGCAGTCACGGGGCCACCACAGTGAAGAACAGTTCACCAGGTTCCTCCATTCTGTTGTCTATGGGCAGTCACTGGGGCCCACAGTGAAGAACAGTTCACCGGGTTCCTCCAGTTCTTTTTGTCTATGGGCAGCCCACTGGGGCACCACAGTGAAGAACAGTTCACCAGGTTCCCCAGTTCTGTTGTCAAAGGGCATCACTGGGGCACCACAGTGAAGAACAGTTCACCAGGTTCCTCCGGTTCTGTTGTCTATGGGCAGTCACTGGGTCCCACAGTGAAGAACAGTTCACCGGGTTTCCTCCAGTTCTGTTGTCTATGGGCAGTCACTGGGGCACCACAGTGAAGAACAGTTCACCAGTTTCCTCCGGTTCTTGTTGTCAAAGGGCAGCCCACTGGGTCACCACAGTGAAGAACAGTTCACCAGGTTCCTCCAGTTTCGTGGGCGGAGTGCCAAGTCCTGGGTCTTGCAAATGTTTAGCCGTCCACGCTGTAATGTCGACAATCCATCGGGTTTTTTTTTTTTTTTTTGTCTTCCCGCGCGTCTCCCTCCGCCAACAGTTTCCTGGAGGACTGGTTCAGCGACGCCTTTCAATCTTGTTACAACGGCCATACCGATGTAGGTAGGCACTCAGGGTCTGACCAGCGCGTTGGGCTAATCCCGTAGGTCAGAAAATCCGCTGAGTCGAAAGCCACGAAAACCCCTTCTTCAATTCTCTCACCTTAGTTGTTAATTCATTTATCCATCACTTCAAAATCATGCGTAGTGTGGTCTGAAAATTTAGCGGATGTGGTGAAAGGCGTATGTGGGACTAGCTGCACGCATTGACGCTTCCTTGATGAAACTGAAACTGAAACATACTAAATGCAGTTTTGTTGTCCTGACTGATGACATAAATCTTCACGTGGTCCATGTGTTTCTGATGGTTTCACGCACTTGTTCATTATGATATGAATAGTGTATCCGATATTCAGTATCTTGCGGTGATGTTCATATTCGTGGCTTGAATTCTTCTTCCCAGATCCGATGTGAGGTTCATCTCCCATGGGTACATGAAGATGGAGTTCACCACTTCACACAGTCTTCAGCAGCAGATATTAGGAGGAACCACAGGAAGAGGAGAAGGATCACCTGTAGTCGCCGGAGCGGAAGGAGGATGGAGAATTCGAGTGAGACAGACAACCAGCCAGCCAGTCAGAGAGTTTCAGTTTTCAGTTTCGGTTTTAGTTTCATCAAGTCGGTTCACTGCGACTTGATGAAACTAAAACCGAAACTGAAAACTGAAACTCCGGCGACTACAGGTGATCCTTCTCTTCCTGTGGTTCCTCCTAATATCTGCTACTGAAGACTGTGTGAAGTGGTGAACTCCATCTTCATGTACCCATGTGAGAGATGAACCCTCACATCGGATCTGGGAAGAAGAATTCAAGCCACGAATATGAAACATCACCGCAAGATACTGACATCACAGTGCGCAGGATGACAGCTGAAGGATATTCAGATTAAGAACTAAGATGAACGGATTAAACACGAGGATCTAGCGGGTAAGGTTCAGCAGATAACTGACTTGCGCTGTGGCAAAATGCACTGGTCAGACCTTGGGTACCTACTTAGCATTGTTTTCGCCACTACAATAGTTGTATGTGTGAATCTGCAAGTGTGTGCACGCACGTGTATGTGCGCGTATGTATTTGCACATGAGAGTGTGTGGGTTGGCCTCTATGTGTGTGCCAATGTACGCGGTGAGCGTGTGTGTGTGTGTGTGTGTGTGTGTGTGTGTGTGTGTGTGTGTGTGTGTGTGTGTGTGTGTGTGTGTGTGTGTGTGTGTGTGTGTGTGTGTGTGTCTGTGTCTGTCTGTGTCTGTCTGTGTCTGTGTCTGTGTCTGTGTGTCTGTGTGTCTCTGAGTGTGTGTGTGTGTGTGTACGTGCGTGCGTGCGCGCGTGTGTATGTGTGTGTATGTTTGTCTGTCTGTGTGTCTGTACGCATTTGTTTATTTGTCGGCAATGGCTCTTCAGAAATTGATATCATGATTATTGATTAGTAATGATGATGATGATGATGATGATGATGATGATGATGATGATAAAATAATAATGATGATGATGATAATGATAATAATAATAATAACAACAACATTGATAATGATGGGAAGAAGAAGAACAACAACAATAGTTATAACAATGATAATGATGCGGATGCTGATGGTGAAAATCAAAATATTGATGATGAATGTAATATCAACTGGAATGAAATGTTAATACCAATGACAACAACAACAGCAACAACAATAATGATGATGCTAATAATAATGAGAAGAATAACAATAGTAATAATAACAATAATAATAATGATGCTGATAAAAATGATGATAGTAACAATAATACTGATAATGATGATAATGATGATAATAATAATAATAACAATGATAACATCAATAATGATGAGGATGATGATGATAGCGAAAAAGAAATGAACGAGTAACATTGGCATTACTGCATACAGTATAGTAGTAAATTTCTTTTTGTTTCATTAACCTAGATTAATTAAAATTTGAGGCACATGCACGCAATTTAGCCGAACAAAGGATGAACAGACATGCCACCCCTCTCTTCACCTCATCCCCCTCACCTCCACCACAATTACGTGGAACACACGACACGCCCAGCCACGCATTCAGTCCACTACCCCTATCACCACCACCCACTCCCTCTCCCCACACAAACGCACGTGCTCTTGGATC
>JAFLJL010019110.1:0-32500 GCA_018398815.1 Conus ventricosus
GTCCTTCGGTTTCCATGGCCGCGGACTGCGGGTTTCACCATTTTCGAAACCAAAAGTAAATTTTTTCCCTGAAACACCCAGTCCCCCCATTGTTTTCATGTGTGGGTGTTTTGTGTTGTGTGGTTTTTGTTGTGTGGTGGTGTGTGTGTGGTGTGTGTGTGAATGAGTGGGGGGGTTTTTTCCCAGGAATGGGTGGGGTGGTGTGAGTGCATAAAAAAGTGTGTGTTTTTGGGGTTGTGTGGGGGTTGGGGTTTTGTCGGGTTTTTTGTTTTTTTTCTGTGTTTGTTTGTGTCGGGGGTTTTGAAAACCGGGATGGGGGAGGGGATTGAAAATTTGGTTGGATTGAAAGGAGAAAAATTTTGGGGTTTACAAACATTTGTGTGTGGGACGGGCCCAACCCAAGGGAAAAAAATTGTGTGTAAAAAACACTTTTGTGTGTGAGCGGGGACAATCGGGGAAGAATGGGGCGTGTAAAAAACTTCCTGTTTTGTCGGATGGGGCCCAATAAAGGAAAGAATGTGTGGGGACAAATTTTCTGTGTGTGCCCAGACAGGACATCGGGAAAAAGAATGTGTGTTTTCAAACATCGGGTGTTTTTAGTGGGCAATCTAAAAAAGAAGGGTTGTGAAACCAAACATTTTGTTGTTTTTTTGAGGACAATCTTAAAAAGAAGGGGTGGGGACAAACATCTGTGTGTGTCGGGATGGGCCCAATCCAAAAAAGGAATGTGGGGGTTTTTCCAAAATGTGTGTGTCTATGGACAACCAAAAAAGGAAAAACCCCACAAGGAGGCTAACAAATAAAACAAGAAAAAAGAGTGTCTGTTTAAATATAGGTTTGCCCCCCAGGGGTCTTTTCCCCTCTGCTGTCCCTGTTCCCAAAAGCTTAAAAACCAACCATCACTTTGGACGTCCAACCCCCACAGCCCTGAGGTATTTTGTCGTGGGGCGGGGGGGTGGGGTTCCGTGTACAGGGGCGCCCCTTAAAAGGCGGAAATTTGCAGCACGGTCCCCAAGGTTCCCCCCCCGTCTGCCCCCAAAAGCCCCCCGGGTTTGGGGGAAAGGGGCCCGAGTCCACCCCACCAGGGGACGAAATGGTGCGCCTTTGGACGAAAGACCCCCAAAAAAAAAGAAGACCACCACCAGGGACATGGTCGCACATTGGAAAAAGGAGTTTTGAAAAAAAAGACCCCACCAGTGACCCATGGTGCGCCTTGGCCCAAAAGGGAAAAATCTGTACAAAAAAGCCACCCCTTGCATGGGCCCCCCCATTGGCCCAAAAGGAAAAAACCTAAAACCCAAAAAAGACCACCACCATGAAAAAGGGTGCGAAACTTTGGGGGAAAGAGACCTAAAAACAAAGAAACCCCACCAGAATGGTCGCCTTTTGGAGGGAAAGAGACCGAAACAAAGAAAAACCACCCCATGACTTGGGCCATTGGAAAGAGACTGAACAAAGAAGACCCCCCACCTTAAAGCTTGGGTGGCACTTTTGGATGAAAGGATCTGAAACAAAAAAAAAACCAAACCCAGTGACCCTTGGTGCGAACACTGGATGTTTGAAAAAAGGAAACCCCCACCCCGGGGGCCAAGGGGGCAAAACGCCGAAAGTGCCGGAATCAGGTTTAAAGGGTTTAAACCCTGGGGGGTTAAAAAGGGAGGTTGTTTCAAAGAAACCCCAAAGGAAAAGGGGGGGGGGAAGGGGGGTTTAAATTTTGGGAATTTGGGCGGGGTTTTGAAAAATTTTTCCAAGGGCCCTTTCAGGGGGGGGTTTGAGGAAATGAATTTTATACCGTAAAAACCAAGGGGGATTGGGGGCTTTGGGGGATAGGGGAGAAAAATTCCTCTTAAAATTTAATTTTAAAAAAGGGGGGTCAAAGGGGGGGGCCCCCTTTTGTTTTTTTTTTGGGGAAATTAAGAATTGGGGAAAAGGCAAATTTTGGAAAAAAAAAAAATTTTTTTTTTTAAGGGCATTTTGGGGGGGGGCCCCTTTTTCCCCCCCCCCCCCCCCCCCCCCCCTTTTTTGGGGGCTTTTTGGCATGAAGGGTTTTTGGGGGAAAGGGGTAGGGGGGGAATTTAAATTTGGGGCCTTTGTGTGTTGGGGGTTTTGGTGTAGGGGGGGGGCCTTTTGGCACATTTTTTTTGAAAATCAAATAATTTTGAATTTTAAAAAGGGGGGGAAGGGGAAAAAAAAACAGCCCCAAAACCAAACCAAAAACCGGGGAAATTAAAAAGTTTTGGCAATTCAAAATAACAAAAAAATTTTTGGGGTTTAAAGAAAAAGGGATAGGGGAAAAAGGAGGGAGGAGAGGAGGGAAAATGTTTAACAAAAAAGGTAGGGGGGGGGAAAAAAAAGTGCGGGTTTTTAAAAATTTTTTCCCAGGGTTTAGTTTGATTTGGGCAAAGTTTTGGAATTTTAAAAAATTTTGGGTGTTGGAATAGGGGGGTTTTATATTATAATTTTGGGAAAACCCCTTTCCTTTTCCCGGCGGGAAAAAAAAAAATCAAAACCCTCTCTCAAAGGACTTTTTTATTGTATTGCCTCTCCTGGGCCCTTTTTTTTCCAGGGATGGGGACTCCGGGGAGACAGGGGCCGGTTGGTGTTTTTGGTGTTTGGGTTTAAAATTTGAGACCAACCACAGTCCTTAATTCTGTGGGGGGTTTCTCCCCCCAAAAGGGTTTTAAAAAAAAGAATCCAACGCACCCCCCAAAAGCACCCAGCGAAGGGTTTTTTAAAATTTGGAAACAAAACAAAGGTGTGGGGAGGAAAAAAAGTTGCTGAAAAACTAAAAGCATTTTGCAAACAGTAAAAAATTGGGGGGGAAAATTTTTTTGGCCTATGGGGGGGACCTTTCAAGGGGATCCCAAGGGGGAGTTTAAAAATAGGGAAACGTGGGGGAGTGGGCCCAGCTCTGCTGTTCAAAAAAGCCCAAGCATTTTTTGGGGGGTTGGCTAAAGAATTTTTACAAAAACCTTTATTTTGTTCTTTTTTATTTGGGAGAGGGAAGGGGAGAAAAGGGGGAGAGAGGGGGAGGAGAGAGAGTTAAAAAAACCCCTCTTACCGGGTTGATGAGGGGAAAAGGGACAGGTTGAGGAAATAATTGGGCCCACCAAACAAAAGCCCCGGGGGTTTGGGGCCAGAGGGGTTTTCCCATCGGCGGTCTTGGTTATCTCTTTCTCAAAATTGGTTTGGACAACCCGCACCCCACCCCCCCCATAAATTTTCCCCATTTTTTTCCTTCCTTTTTTTCCTTTTTTTTTTTAAAATTTTTTCCTGTGGGAACAAATTTGTTTGAGGGGTTTTTTTCTTTTTTAAATTACTGCATTTTTGGGCCTTTCTTTTTTTTCCCCAAATTTACAAAGAGTTTTTGGGGGTTTTTTGGTTTAAAAATTTTTGGGCCGGGGGTGCTAAAAACCCCCCCTTTTTCCCCCCCCCTTTTTTTAACTAAAATTACCCCTCCAACCTTCCCTTTGATTTTGGTAAAATGTTTTCTTTTTTGAAAACCCCTTTAAAGGAAAAGGGGAATTGGGGCCTGAAAATTTAAAAGGAAGTAGGGGTCCAAATTTTTGGGAAGGGGGGTGTCCAAGAAATGCCACACAACCTCCCCACAACCAAAACCACACAATCCACACACTCCAACCCACACAACACACCCCCACAATTTCACACAAACTCCACCCCTGATTAAATTGGGGGCAAAAGGGGTTAATCGATTCCAAGGGGGTTTTAGGGGTTTGGGAAAGGGGAAAGGGCCTTCCCTTTAATCCCTACCGGGGTTTGGGGGGGGGTTTCCAGGGGGAGAGGGGGGTACCCCAACCGGGAGAAAGGGTGTTTGGGGGACAGGGGGGAGAGGGTTTCAACCTACCCTAAGGAGGGTGCTGGGGGGAAGGGTGGGGGAAAAAGAAACCCCAATGCCCCCACACGGATTCAGCCTCCCTGAGAGAGGTGCGGGGGGACTGGGTGGAGGGGGGGGGTCGCCTCCCCTAAAGGGGGGTTTTGCTGTGGGACGGGTGGAGGGGGTCAGCCTACCGGGTTAAAGGGGTTGCGGGGGACGGGGGGGAAAGGGGGTCAGCCTACCTGGAGGGGGCTGGGGGGGGACGGGTGGAGGGGTTTTCAGCCAAAATGAAAAGGGGGGGGGGTTTTGTGGGGCGGGGTTTGGGAGGGGGGATTCCGCCTACCTTTTGAGAGAGGTGGCTGTGGGACGGGGGTGGGGGAAAGGGGGTTTCAGCCTCCCTTGGAGAGGGGGTTTGGGGAAACGGGGGGTGGAGGATGGGAAAAAAGGAACATGTAGAGGGTGCTGTGGGACGGGGGTGGGGGAAAGGGGGCCAGCCTACCTAAGAGTTTTTTGGGGGAAAGGGTGGGGGGGGGTCAGCCTACCGGGGGAAGGAGGTGTGTGGGACAGGGGGAAAGGGGGGTTTCACCCTTCCGGGAGAGGGGGGTGCGGGTTGGTACAGGGTGGAGGAGGTCCCCCTTTCCTGAGAAAAGGGGGGCTGTGGGCGGGTTGAGGGGGGGTCACCCTACCTGGGGAAGGTGCTGGGGACGGGGTTTGGGGGGGGTGCACCTGAGGGAGGGCCTGGGCATGGGGGGCCCAAGTTCTGGGATTTCTGTGGGACGGGGGACCCCCAAATTTTAACCCTGGAATTGTTGTGGAATTGAAGGACAGCCACCGGGGAAAAAAGGGCCTGGGGGCCCAAGGGGGGAGGAGGTCTCCTTAAAAAAAAGGGGTGTTTTTTAACAAAGGAAAAAACCTCCCTTTTGAAAAGGTGGGGACGGGGGGGGGGGTTTCCAGGTTTATTTGGCTTTTTTTGGGGGGGTGGGGGAAAGGGGGGGGGGTTTTGGTTGGAATGGCCGGGGGTTGGGGGGCCCCCGTGGGCGGGGGTTTTTTGGGGTGGGGGTGGCGGGGGGAAAGGTTTTTTGTGGTTTTGGGTGTCCCTTCAGTTGTTTTTTTGTTGTTTTGTCCCTTTTTTTTGTTTTTCAAAATATTAAAATTCTGCCGGGGGGCGGGGGGGCGAAAAATTTTGTTTTTGAATCCTCAGGTGTGTGTCTGTGGGTTGTGTTGGTGGTTGTGGGGTGTGTGTGTGGTGTGTGTGTTGGGGTGGGGTGGGGGGTTTTTGTGTGGGGTGTGCTTGGGTTGGTGGGAGTGAGGGGTTTTGATGGTTGGGTGTGTGGGGGGTTTTTGGGTTTTATGTGTGTGTGAAAACGCCGCGTGTGGGGTTTCCCACACAAATATTGTGATCTGTTCTTTCCACCCAATCACAACCAAATGGGGGGCAAATCCCGGACACCCGACCCAAAGAAAATGATCTAAAAAACCAAACGTATGCGAATCAAATTTCACAAATTTGACTTCCTTTCTTTTTTTGTTCCTGCTTAAATGAAAGGTTTTTTGTTTAAAAACATGGGCTAAATGAATAATCCTCCCTCTTTTTTTTAAAAGGATAACAGCAATCAAAAGAAGGGGTTAACGTCTCAAACCCCATAAAAATGTCCCACCTTTGGGGGGCTCCCCCGCTACGCCCAGGGGTAAAAGGGGCCAGCACACAGAGTTGGGCCTTGTTCTTTTTAGGGGATGCTTTCCAATCAGCGGAAGGGGGCCTAAGGACACCCCAAAATTTTTGGGGGGCCTTCTCTGGGGGGGTTCCCCCTCCAAAAAATTTCGAACGTACCATCTAATCTTCCTTCAAAACAGGGGGGGTTCAGGGGATTTGGGGGGTTGGCGGGGCGGGGGGCGGGGGAATTTTGTGTTTAAAAAGGTCCCCCGGAGGAAAACAACAATAGCCCCAAAGAAAATACTGAAAAAAAAGGGGGTGGGAGAAAGGTTTGGGCCCAGAGGGGGGTTTGAAGGTGGGGGGTTAAAGGAGGGGGGGTTTTGTGTTTGCCCATAAAGGGTTTTAAAAAACAAAAAACAAAATTTTACTACTCCCCAAACTTTTTTTAAAACACCAGGGTTCACAACCCTGGGGGGGTTTTCTTCAGAAAAAGGTCCAAAAGCAAAAAATAAAATACGGCCGATCGGGTTCCGCGTAAGGAATTTTTTTTTAAAGGGCCCAAAATGTTGCAATTTTGGGAAAATTTAAAACGGGGTACGAACGGAAAAAGGGGGGAAAGGAAACCATGGAGAAGGGTCACGGGAATTTCCGGCTTGGTTTTGGGAATAAAAATCGAAAAAAAATTTAAACCACAAACTGTAAAAATTAAAAAAATTGACCCCATTTTTTTAAAAAAATTTTAAAAAAATCATATTTGTTTTGCGGAGATTTTATAAAAATTCTTTTAAAAAATCATAAATTTCCAAAACTACCTTTTTTCAAAAAAAAATTCTCAAAAGGGGGGGGGGAACAAAAGTTTTAAATTCCAGCAATTTTTTTTAAAAAGACAATTCGAACTTTTTTAAAAGTATCTTGCAAAAAGGAAAATTAAATTGTACTGCATCGAATTTTTTCTGGGCAAAAATGAAAATGGAAAAAAAGGAAACCCAAAAAAAAAAAAGGGGACAATTGAGTGGATTCTTTGGGAGCCCGCAGTCAATAAAAAATGCAGAGAAGAAAAAAATCCCGGTTAATGGGGGCAATGGAAAGGGGGGGGGGGGCACAGGAACGTAAGAAACAGCATTTCCCAAACAAAGGAACAGTCTTTAGCAACAGCAGTTAAACACGGGAACATCTTTGCCGCACTTCCACACAGGAACAGTCTTTGCAACGCAGTTCCACAAGGAACTTCATAGCAACAGCATTTCCAAACGGAAAGGGCTAGAAAAACACATTTTTCCACACGGGAACAGCTTTGCAACAGCTTTTCCACACGGGGCAGTAAATAAGAACGCACTTCCCACAGGAACAGTAATTCCCAAAAAGCATTTTCCACACGGGAAAACAGTCATGGGCAACGCATTTCCCAACACAGGAACATTTCAATTTAGCAACAGCGTTCCAAACGGGGAACATTTCTAAAAGCACTTCCACACAGGAACGTCTTTCCCAACAGCCGGGCTTAAACGGGAGGGGGAAAAAAAAACCCCCTAAAAATTAGGGGCCCGGGGGCGTGCCCCCCCCCCCCCCCCCCCCCCCCCCGGGGAAAATTAAAAAAAAAAAACCGAGTGTAAATCTATGCCCTTTCGCGCTTTCTGGACATAATTTCAAGAGTTATTTAGTGCATAAAAATTGCTGTAAACACATAATTATTTCAGGAAGACATATTTGGGACAAGGGGAGAAGGGGTTAAACACATAATAAAATGAACACTCCCCCTTTAACTTAAGTGTTTTACAGGTGTTCACCAACTATAGTCTTTGGATGAAATCTCACTTCTGGGGTTGCTCAATAAGTTTCACTTTTCAGGTTTAAATGATCACACAATATCAAGTTTGAAGTTGGTGCACACAAAGTCAGTAACTGCATCAAACACTTTAAAGTTCAGTCTCATATAACAGAGATCAACTTGCGGAATCAGCACATTTTGAAAGTCACAATATCCAAATTTTGATAAATGAGAAACTTGTGGAATCAGCACACACTGAAAGTCAAATTTTGAAGTTCCTAAATTATAATAAACACTGAAATACAGGATTTCACAAGGACACACACACACACACACACAGCTTTGTCATTTTTGGGTGTTTGGGTGGTGGAGGCATTAAAGAAACATAGCAAGGAACTCTGTTTCTTCTTGCTGCTTGCATTGTCTGCACTGTCTTTGCCATCCACCTTTTTGCTTACTTGAATTTCAACCCTATCTTTGTCTGCTGTTTCCTTGCTTTCTCCTGTCTGGCTTTCACACTCTTTTCAACCCTATCTTTGTCTGCTGTTTCCTTGCTTTCTCCTGTCTGGCTTTCACACTCTACAAAAAGAAATATAATATGTATCAGAGATTCTTAGTCACAAAGCAGGGGAAAGATTATCAAAATTATATTAAAGCACGTAATATTTGTAATAAAAAAATAAGAAAAGCAAAAAAGGAATTTGAAAAGAAGTTATCAAAGGAATGTAAACAAAATCCAAAAGCCTTCTGGAGATATGTACAATCGAAAACAAAGATGAATACTGGAGTGAGCCCTTTAGTGACTAAGGATGGTGACACAGTGGAGACAGATAGAGGTAAGGCAGATATTTTGAATACATTTTTTTTCCAGTGTATTCACAAGAGAAGATACTAGAAATATGCCTGTTCTAAGTCCAGCTTCAAGGTCAAAAGGCATAGTGTTAGAAAATGTAGATATTTCAGTGGATGCAATAAAAAAGAAACTTCAATCTTTAAACCCTAATAAGGCATGTGGTCCGGATGCCATCCCATCGAGAGTACTAAAAGAGCTAAACGAGGAGATGGCCTTCCCACTTTACATACTCTTTTCTAAATCTGTTAAAGAAATGATAGTACCTTCAGATTGGAAAACAGCTACAGTCATTCCAGTATTCAAAAAAGGTACAAGAACAGATCCAGGAAATTATAGACCAGTGAGTTTAACATGCATTATATGCAAAATTTTAGAATCATTTATTAGAGAGGCTATTATTAAACATATGACAGAAAATAAATTATATGCTGAGTGTCAACATGGATTTCGAGCAAAAAGGTCTTGTGTGACTCAACTTTTAGAAGTGATGGAAGACTTCACAAAGGAGATAAATAAAGGAGAGAATATAGATGTTTTGTATTTAGACTTTAGAAAAGCATTCGATTCAGTACCACATGAAAGACTTTTAAAGAAATTAGAGTCTTATGGAATAATAGGAAATATACTTGGATGGGTTGGAGACTTTTTATCAAAAGAACTCAGAAGGTAAGGATTGGTAGTTCCTTCTCTCATAGTGCTGATGTTATTAGTGGGATACCACAAGGCAGTATTTTGGACCAATATTATTTACGGTGTTTATAATGATCTTCCTGTAGAATTAAAGAGTACATGTAAAGTCTTTGCAGATGACACAAAACTGTTATAACTCTCCAAAATTGCATAAGGAATTACAAAGGATATTGAAACATTAGTACAGTGGTCTGATACTTGGAACCTATATTTTAATGCAGAAAAATGTAAAGTACTTCATATTGGTAAAACAAACCCACAAAAGGAGTATATAATGAACATTGGGGGCAAGGAAATAAAAATATCTAAATGTGAAGAAGAGAAAGACCTAGGTGTGACTTTTGACAAAAATTTACTATTTGACAATCATATTGTAAATAGTATTAATAAGGCTAACAGAATGATTGGAATAATAAAAAGAACCTTTACATTTATGGAAAAGGACATTTTTTTGCAATTATATAAGACACTAGTTAGACCTGTTCTTGAATATGGCAACACTGTATGGTATCCAATGCTAAAGAGACAATCAGAAGCTCTAGAACAGGTACAAAGAAGAGCAACCAAGATGATTCATAATATAAAAGATTACTCATATCAGGAAAGATTAAAATATCTGCAACTTCCAACACTTAAGGCAAGAAGAATAAGAGGAGACTTGATTCAAGCATACAAGATATTTAATGAAATTGATGATGTTGATAAAGCATGCTTTTTTTGTACTCCGCAGAAGAATGTTACAAGGAACAGTGAAGATAAAATATTTAAACAATATTCTAGAACGAATTTAAGAAAATTTACTTTTACTAATAGAGTAACCAACTTTTGGAATAAACTAACACTTAACATCAAACGTGCACCTAGTATTAATGTTTTTAAGAACCTCATAGATAAACATGAATTATTAACAAAAATTAGATATGAATTTGATGGATAATAGGTCTGAGCTAGCCTATGACTGGACCAACGGTTACTGTCACGAGTTTGTCACGAGGCCTACGACGTTCGACCCACCTAGGGTGGCGGAATTACTTATTTATTTATTGTCGTTGCTGTTGTCGTGTATCCGTCCCTTGATGTGGCTTGTGGTGCGGTTGCACCTTGGTGTGGTTCAGCTCAACTTCGGTTTGTTTTCTCTCTCTCTCTCTCTTATTCCACTGCCCGTGCTATTTATCCTGTAGGTTCACGGGTGGCTGGTACCTTTCTCTCGAACTTTCTGTCTATCGGCCTCTCGCCTGTCTTTTTACCTGTCGCACGTGCTTCATTTCTTTTAGTTTGAAGTATGCTCACTCTGTGACGCATGGCATGTTGGCCGCCATTGCTGAGGGAGGTTAGCTCTTCACTCGAGCGGAAGATGTCTCTGGGAGCGCCTGCTCCAGTCTTGGTTCTTCACCGTATCATCGAAAGTACAGTCGGTACTTTCAATTCCTGCAGTCGGCCTGTAGGAGGGGGACATCACTTCTTCTGTTTCCGCATCTTCGCCTCTGTCCTCTCGACTGGACAGAGGGTAGAGAGAGTCGTTTGACCCGCCTCTTCTGGGTCACCCACGGGTAGCTGGTAAGCATCAGTTTCGTGGTTTGTTTGTTTTGGTTTGTTGTTGTTAGTCGGCTTAGTCTCCTCTTTTGCGCAATTTTCTTTTGTTTTCGAAATTGTAAGAGAAATATTGTTTGAGACCTTTTCTCTGGTTAATTCAATCTTTAACCTGGCCATTCTAAATTATTTCCAAAATTCTTTCTCCTGTTTATGCATCTGGTGATGCGGTAGTCGGTGGGGATGGGAGAGAACCTGGTGATTCAGGGTTGGAACTTGCTTGGTCTCGCTCGTCCGCCCCTGTCACATTCGCCGGACTCTTATCTTTCGGCCACTGTCTGTTTGTGTGTGCAAGGAGAACGAGTTTTATGTTCGCGAGCGTGCGTACGCATGATTTGTCGCTCGGATGCAGGGTTGGAGATTTGTGTTATTTTGAAATGTGTTTATAAAATGTGACAATTAGGCCATTGAATTATTATTTGCAAATGTGGTGGCAGGTATAAAGCGATGGTCGCTGTGTTGGTTATTTCCTAAGAAAGGTGAATGTTAAATGTGAGTGAGAGAAGGGTGAAGATAATTCATATTTGTTTTATAACCTGTTGATTTAGTGCAGTCTTTTACCTGCGTCGTGTGAGAAGACCCTAGTGAACAGTCCTGATTCGATGGGTTTACTGTGTTATGCTCAGGTCTGTGTTGAGCTGGGATTATGGGTGCATTTAATAGACTTCCCCTCGCCATCATGCGAGTGGCTGTTAAGATTTGACAGCATGGGTCAGACTGTACTGACGGCGGAGTTCCAGTACCCTTCTTCTTCCTCCCTTCCTTCTTCCTTCCCTCCCTTTCGTCGCTCCTCCCAGCTACGTTTTCCCCCCCCCCCCCCCCCCCCCCCCCTTTCGGGGCTTTCACCCGGAGTACGGACTGATGGTGCCACTTCCTGGTAGGCCACGCTCGGGCTGTAACCTCGACTGGATGGTGCCACGTGCTGGTTGAGGCAACGCTCTGCTGAGACCACGACTGGATGTGCCCAGGCTGGTTAGGCCACGCTCTGGCTGAACCACGGACGGAATGTGCCACGTGCTGGTTGGAGGCCACGCTCTGGGCTGAGACCACGGACTGGATGTTGGGCCACGGCTGGTTGAGGCCACGCTCTGCTGAGACTACGGACTGGATGTGCCCGGGGGGTTGGGGGGTGGGGGTACGCAGCGTCGAGGCCACGCTTGTCGGACCGTGGACGGTAGAGACCCCGACGTCTTGACTGGCCCGGCCCTGACCCCGTACAGGACCTCCAGTTACAGCGCACGTTCCCCCCCACCCCCCCCCCCCCGGGACACGCTCTTTTCACTGCCCACTTGTGAGTCGAGGTGTCGGCTTTGAGCGACTCCTGCGAGAAACCGACCCGGTTCGGAGCACCTAGTGCACAGGGTGCGCCCTGTAGCCCGACAGAGGCAGGGTTGACGCACGGCAGGTTGTTAGAAAGGGCTCGATGCTGGAAATGTTTTCTTTATAAGTTTGTGGATATGTACATGTGCTAGAGAGCGTAATTGTGATGTGTACGTCCGTATTTGAAATGTTTTTATTTAAATCGTGCTGTTGTGGGTGTTGAGTGCTGATTTGCATTTGCATGTTGTGTGCGTTGGAGTGCTTGATTGTGATTGTGCATGGTGTGTGTGGTGGAATTTTAGTGTGCTGGTGTGAATAAATGGGGTGTTTGTATCGTAATCTTTATTGTGTGTCTCTTGCGGGGCGTGTGAGTCAGCACTCTCCCCTTCACTCCACCTAACCGATCCTGTCCCAGGGCAGACCTCCAGGGGGCGTCTGACTATTGAGGGCTCGTCCGGATTGAAGGGCTCTGGCTGTCGCTCTCTCGTTTTCGCAGAGTACCTGTTTAGTTTTGTCTGATTTGTATATGTTTAGGCAGTTGGTCGTGATTGTTCCGTGGTGGGTTGCTGGGGACTCTAGCGTGAAGGGGGAGTCTGTTGTGGGCCTGAGGGAACATCCCGTGACTGGGGAGTCGGGTCCAAGACAAGGGGAGTCGACCGTTTCCAGACCTCATTCTCCGCCGGGTACCTCACGCAGGTACGGCCGTAAGTCTTGCCTTTCTGTTTGCCGCCGCTCAGTCTTCCATTTCTGTTTTGTAGTTAGCCAGTTTTTTTTTTTTTAATTACCGGTTATTGCGTACAGGGGGTTTGTATTGGACGTTAGTGTTGTTTTTTTTTTTTTCATCCTCTCTCCGATTCCCGTCTGCGCAGTTTTGGTTTTTTTTGGTTTTTTTTTCGGCCAGCCCCACCGCTCTTTGCTCATGCTGTGGAGCGCGGTGTTGCCCGAGTGGGGGACAGCCGGAATTAGTTTTTTTTTTTTTTTTTTTTTTGTAAGCCCCACCGCAATGTGCCATGAGTATAGCGCGGTGTTGCAGAGTGGGCGAGCAGCCGGAACTTGTCCCACACCGCACACACACTCATACACACAAAACACACACCCCCCTAAAATATTTGTTTTTTTTTAGTGGAATTGGTTTTTTTTCCCCTGTAATTGAAAACCGTAGGATTTTTGGCTATGGCGAAGTTCCGCGCTGGGGTAGGGGCGACACGTCGTCTGAAGAAGATGGGTAATTCAAAATGTGACTGTAGTCCCTCGATTAGTACCAGTACCATCGACTACGGTAACTTCTACGTATTCCAGTGCTGTAGCAGTATCCAGTGAGAACTTTTCTACCTCTTCGCTGGGGGGGTCTTCATGTCGAGACCCCGACTGCACTTCCGCTCGGAAGCGTCAGAGCATAGGCGAAGCATCTGGGGCTTCTGTGGTCGCAGAGACCGAAACCTTCTCCTCTCCAGCTGTCCCCCCTCGTAAGGGGCAATGCACCAGAAGACGTACCTTATGGGAAAGTGAGACCCAAGGGACGGCAGACGGTCATCCCCCGTGTCGGTGTGGTGAATCCCCGCTCAGGATATCAACGTCTGTCCTATTTTCTGGAGCGGCAGCGTAGTGAAAGCCGCAGGCAGGAAGCCCAGCGTAGGGAAAGAGCGCAGAAGGAGGTTGTCAGCAGGAAGCCCTACGTAGTGAAGAGGCTGCTATGCAGGAAGCCCTGCGTAGGGAAGAACGTAGGAATGAGGCAAGGCTCCCCGTAGGGAAGAGCTAACTGATGGAGGCCTCTGCTGGCGCAGAAGGAGACTGACAGACAGAAGATTATTGCATAAGGAAAGAGGCTAGTCCTTCGTAGGGAGGAGCTGCCAGACAGGTTGCTCTGCGAGAGAGGAGGCTCCAACAGAGGATCAGCGTAGGGATAGGAACGATCATCGTTGGGAGGAGGCTGCCCTCCGTAGGAAGAACTAGACAGGTGAGGCTCCTGCGATGGAGAGATGGAACAACTTCCTTTCGCGGGGCTCCTGCATCTGTAAATCAGGGGTTTAATCACAGCAGGTGATAAGAGTTAGAGGCCCAAAGTAAAAGCTTCCAATTCAGACCTAGTGAGGAATTGATATGTTCCTAAGCTTTTTGACAAGGTTGCTAGTTCATACCAAAGTCTGAGGTACAAAAGGCTATGCACCTTTTTTCTGGTTATCTGGTGCTGCAAGGGAGTGTGTGTCTTCACTCAAAACGAAGGGGCGTCTTATGCAGAGAGCAGTTTGGCTCTGCTAAGCGTTTCCACCTTACCCCAGATACGTACAGGAGAATTCAGGTCCAGAAGAAGAATAATGACGAGACCTTCGTGCAGTTTGTGATAGCTGCGCAAAACGCTAGGTACTGCGTCAGTTGGCTAAGTTTTTGAGCGGAGGATCTGATTCCTTCATGAACAGGCTCACCAACACGTGTCCCGATTTGAGGATCCTGGATAGGCCGAGACAGCACCTCAGGATTTGCTCTGCGATTCACAGCCCTGAGGTTTTTTGCTGAAGCTCGCAGGCTTATGGCTCGCCCAATACGAAGGAAGCCCTCCACAAGGATTGAGTGGCAATAAGCGCCGACGACTGCTAGCGAGTCGAACAAGGCAGGCAGTTCATCGGGGGGATCTCAGCTCCCCGATTTCTGGTTTCTTGTGGTCGCCCCGGCCACATTAGGAAAGATTGCCCTAAAGCCGCTGGTAGTCATGGCTAGTCCTTTCCCACACCTCGCGCCTCGGCTAACGTGGGTCCATCCAAACTCTGGGTACAGATGTCCATGTTTTTCTGTTGTTGGTTCCTCCTTGGTCGACACATCGGGATTCGGGAGCATCATCCTCTTTTGGATAAGGGATTTAGTTTCCCCGAAGCCCGGCGGGGGCGCCAGTTTCGATGTGTGCGGGTTGAGGCGGTTTTACCTCCACCCGCTCCTCTGTACTAATTCCGACTCCACCCCCTACTTCTGTGGCGAAGTATGGGCCATTGCGGTGGAGCGACCTTCTGTATTCCCCTTACAGAGGAATATCTATCACCTTCGCAGATGACGCAGTCAAGGCCGTGTCTACGGTTCGCCCGACGAGCGTTGTGGAGTCTCCACTCGCACCAAAGCTAGAGGCAGGAACAGGAATTGCGTCCCCGTTCTTCATTCCTTCTCTGACGAGGTTCTTGCTAGGCCGATCCTGCTTCATTGTTCGTCTCAGGCCAGACTTGGTTTTGTCCAACGCCTCGACAACTGGTGAGATCGTCCCTGCTCTGTTCCTCCCAACACGCCAAAGGTGAGCTTCAAGCTCCACAAGGGGATTCTCTTTAGGGTGTCACTCTGCTGATCGTGTGGCCAAACACTGGTGATTCCCCATAGCTTGAGGAGAATCTGTTCTCCTCTCGGCAGGCCACGATTCCCCCTGGCAGTCCCATATGGGCTCCCAAGCGGACTCTCGAGCGAGTAAGACAGGACTTCTTCTGGCCCGGGATGAATTCTCAGGTTAGGCAGTACTTCTCGCGCAGTTGCGATGTCTGCCAACGGACAACGCCTAAGGTCGCTTGAAGCTGTTTTTCCACTAGGATCAGTGCCACTGGTTGGGGAGCCATTCCACATGGTAGGGGTCGACCGGTGGGACCCATTAATGCCTCCATCCGATCGAGGTCACCGCTACCACTTCAGTATGGTAGAATCTGCCGAGTCGATACCCAGGGGCTGTTCCCGATTAGGACTATGATGCCCTACTGTTGCTTGAATCTCCCAGGCAGATTTGGACGCGCACAGGCCTGCCCAGGAAAAGTACGGCAGGGAAGTTTGTGTACGGGAGAGCGATCATCATCCTCTCCAGTGCTTGGACCGATCCGGCCTTCAGAGTCGCGAATCAATGAGTTAGGGCAGTGGAAACTGCAGAGCAGGCGTTCACATTTTTTCCGTCATATCAAGGGTTCCTGTAATACGGATTCTGACTATCTTAGCCGACTCCGTAGTTAGACATTGTAATTTCAGTCAGAGGGACACTTCCCCTCAACCAGGTTTTATCCATTTTGGTCTCTGTTCAGGTGTCGTGACAGTTTTTCACTTCAGTGATGTTAACGATAGTGATCACCAATGTTTGGAGTGTTACTTTCATGGTGCAGGTTCCGTGTAGTTTGTTTGATATTGTATTTATGTATTTCTCGTGTGATTTCTATCGTAGAATGTTTTGTAATTGGATTTATCATACTCTGTTGACACAGAGGTTGGTTCGGGGCCCATTGTTGTGAATTTGCACGGGCGGGCATGGGGCATAGGAGCACTGATCCCTCAGAGAAACAGATGACTTTTAGAAGGGGTTTGTCTCGAGTTTGTCACGAGGCCTAACACGTTCGACCCACCTAGTGGCGGAATTACTATTTATTATTATTAATATTAATAATAATATGGTAAATTAGTGCGCGTATCTAATAACAAAAGCCCCTAAGCCTTACAGCATTAGCCCTAACACACACACTCACACACACACACACCACACACACACACACACACACACACAGAGGGGGGGTGGGGGGGTGGCACACACACACCCAACAAACACACACAGAACACGACACACCCAAACACCAGCGAAGGAGCAGAAAAATTATGTTTTGAAAGAGTTTGTTTTGAGGGAGGACTTGATAGAAGATAGACTGTTGAGTTCGATGCAGAAGGGAGATGTCCAGCAGGAAGAGCCTGAAAAGAAAACGAACGTCACCAAGTGTTCGGCTCGAAAATCGAGGTATCTGCAGATTGCAGTGTCAGAAGAATAGCGAAGCTGTCTGGAAGAGTATAGTCGACAGAAGTTTAGAAGGTATTGTACGTTGCTGTTGTCGTGTATCCGTCCCTTGATGTGGCTTGTGGTGCGGTTGCACTTGGTGTGTTCAGCCAACTTCGGTGGGGGTGTGCCAGCTCTCTCATCTCTCTTATTCCCTGCCCGTGCGAGTTTCCTGAGGTTCACACGGGTGGCTGGTACCCTTGTCTCGCGATCTTTCTGTCTATCGCCTCTCGCCTGTCTTTTTACATGGCCGCACGTGCTTCATTTCCTTTTTAAGTGTTGAGGTTGGCTCACATCTGTACGCAGCATGCAGTGGCCGCCATTGCTGAGGGAGGTTAGATGCTCTTCTTTCACCGAGCGAAGATGTCGCGGGCGCCTGCCTCCATCTTGGTTCTTCCTCCGATCATCGAAAGTTCAGTCGGTACTTTCAATTCCTGCAGTCGGGCCTGTAGGAGGGGGACAATCACTTCTTCTGTTTTCCAGCATCTCTCCTCTTCCTCGTCGACTGGATCAGAGGTAGAGAGAGTCGTTTGAACGCCGCCTCTCGGTCACCCACGGGTTAGTCTGGTATGCATCATTTCCGTGGTTTGTTAGTTTTTGGTTTGTGTGTTGTGAGTCGCTTAGGCTCCTCTTTGCGATTGTCTTTGTTGTTCGAAATGTAAGAGAAATATTGTTGGAAGACCTTTTCTCTGGTAATTCAATCTTTAACCTGGCCATTCAAAATTATTTCCAAAATTCTTTACTCTCTGTTTATGCATCTGGGTGATGCGGTAGTCGTGGGATGGGATAGAAAAACTGTGATGCAGGGTGAACGTGCTTGGTCTCGCTCGGCCGCCCCTGTCACATTTCGCCACGACTCTTATCTTTTCGGCCACTGCTGTTTGGTGTGTGCAAGAGAACGAGTTTATGTTCGAGAGCGTGCTACGCATGATTGTCCGCTCAGATGCGTGGTTGGGGTGAGTTGTGTGTTATTTTGAAATGTGTTTATAAAATGTGACAATGAGGCCATTGAATTATATTTGCAAATGTGGTGGCAGGTAATAAAAGCGATGGTCGCTGTGTTGGGTTATTTCCTAGAAATGAATTGTAAATGTTGTGAGTGAGAAGGGTGAAGATAATTCATATTTGTTTAAGAACCTTGATTTAGTGCAGGCCATTATACCTGCGTTCGTGTGAGAAGAGACCCTAGTGAACTGCCTGATTCGATGGTTTACGTGTTATGCTCAGGTCCTGTGTTGAGCGGATTATGGGTGCATTAATAACTTCCCCGCGCCCATCATGCGAGTGGCTGTTAAGTATTTGTAAGCATGGGTCCAGACTGTACTGACGGCGGAGTTCCAGTACCCGTCTTCTTCCTCCCTTCCTTCTTCTTCCCTCCCTTTCTTCTCTCCTCCCAGCTACGTTTCCCCCCCCCCCCCCCCCCCCCTTTCGGGGGCGTCACCCGGTGTACGGACTGGATGGTGCCACGTGCGGGTTGAGGCCACGCTCTGAGCTGAAACCACGGACTGGATGGCCACGTGCTGGTTGAGGCCAACGCTCTGCTGAGACCACGGACTGGATGGGTGCCACGTGCTGGGTTAGGCCACGCTCTGCTGAGACCACTTGACTGATGGGCCACGTGCTGGTTGAGGCCACCGCACTGGCTGAACCACGGACTGATGGTGCCACGTGCTGGTTGAGGCCACGCTCTGGCTGAGACGACGGACTGAATGGTGCCAACGCTGTCGAGCCACGCCTTGGTCGGACCGTGGACTGGTAGAGGAGCCCGCCGTCTTGACTGGCCGGCCCTGACCCCCGTCCAGGACCTCCAGTAACCGCCGCCACGTTTCCCCCCCCCCCCCCCCCCGGGACAACCTCTCTCTTCGCACTGCCCACTTGTGTTCGAGGGTTCGCTTTGAGCGACTCCCTGCGAGAAACCGACCCGTTCGGAGCACCTAGTGCGACAAGGGGTGCTCCCAGTAAGTCCCGACAGAGGCAGGGGTGTGGACGCTCGGCAGGGTTTTAGAGGGATCGATGCTGGAAATGTTTTCTTTATAATTGTTAATGTTACATGTGCTAAATGCTTGTAATTGTGAGTGTGTACGTCGAATGGTGAAATGGTTGATTTATAATCGGGCTTGTGTGGTGTTGGAGTGCTTGGATTGCGATTGTGCATGTTGTTGGCGTTGGATGCTTATTGTGATTGTGCATGGTGTTGTGTTTGCATTTTTATTTGCTGGTGTGAATAAATGGGGTGTTTAATCGTAATCTTTAATTGTGTGGTCTCTTGCGGGCGTGTGAGGTCAGTCACATCCCTTCATCCCACCTAACCGATCCTGTCAGGCAGACCTCCTGGGTCGGTCGTGACAATGTGGGGGCTCGTCCGGGATGTGAAGGGCTCTGGCTGTCTCTCTCTCGTTTCGCAGAGTACCTGTTTAGTTTTGTCTGTTTTGTATATGTTTAGTCATTTTTGTCGTGTTTGTTCGTGGGTGGTTGGTGGGTGACTCTAGCGTGAAGGGAGTCTTTTGGTGGCCTGAGGGAACATCCGGCGTGACTGGGAGTGGGGTTTCCAGACAAAGGGGGAGTCGACCGTGGTCCAGACCTCTTTCCGCCGGTACCTCACGCAGGTACGCCGTAAGTCTTGCCTTTCTGTTGCCGCTCAGTCTTCCATTCCTTTTTTGGGAGTTAGCCAGTTTTTTTTTTTTTATTCCCGGGGTTTATTGAGTAACGGGGTTGTATTGGACTTAGTGTTGTTTTTTTTTTTTCCTCTCTCCGGATTCCGTCTGCCATTTTGGTTTTTTTTTTGGGGTTTTTTTTTTCGGCCAGCCCCACCGCACTGTTGCTCATGCTGTGGAGCGCGGTGTTCCCCAGAGGGGGGGCAGCCGGACATAGTTTTTTTTTTTTTTTTTTTTTTGGTGAGCCCCACCGCCTGTTGCTCATGCTGTAGAGGCGGTGTTGCCAGAGTGGGAGCAGCCGGAACTTGTCCCCAACACGGCCACACACACACAACACCATATACACACACCCCAAAAATATTTGTTTTTTTTTTAGTGGAATTGTTTTTTCCCCTGTATTTGAAAACGTAGGTATTGTTGTCATGGCGACGTCCGGCGTGGGTGGTTTATGGCGACACTTTGCGTCGAAGAAGAAGGGTTTTCCCAAAATGTTACGTATCCCTACTATTAGTCCCAGTACTTGGGACTACGGTAACTTCTACTTATTCCAGTGCTGTAGCAGGTGTCCAGTGAGTACTTTACTACCTCTTCGCTGGGGGGTCTTCCTGTCGAGACCCCGACTGGCACTTCCGCTCGGAAGCTCAGGCATAGCGAAGCAATGTGGGCTTCGTTGGTCGCAGAGACCGAAACCTTCTCCTCTCCAGGCTTCCCCTCGTAAGGGGCATGCCCCAGAAGACTTTCCTTAGGGAAAGTCGAGACCCAAGGGACGGTCAGACGGGGTCATCCTCCCGTGTCGGGAGTGGTGAACCCCTCAGGATATCACCTCTGTCCTTATGTTTCTGGAGCGGCAGCGTAGTGAAGAGGCTGCTAGGCAGGAAGCCCTGCGTAGGGAAGAGCGCAGAGAGGAGGTTGTCAGCAGGAAGCCCTACGTAGTGAAGAGGCTGCTAGGCAGGAAGCCCTTTCGTAGGGAAGAACGTAGGGAAGAGGCAAGGCTCCGTAGGGAAGAGCTAGACAGGATGGAGGCTCTGCGCAGAAGGAGACTGACAGACAGGGATTATGCAAAAGGGAAAGGGAGGCTTTTCCCTTCCCGTAGGGAGGCCCCCTCCCAGACAGGAGGCTCAGCAAGGGGAGGACTGCCAAAAACGGGGAGGATCAGCGTGGGGAAAAGCTGATCACGTAGGGGGACCCTCCCCTCCGGGGGGAAGAACTGACAGGATGGGGGGCTCTGCGTAGGGAGGAGTTTGGAACAACTTCTTTCGGGGGGCTCCTGCAGGGGGGGGGGGAAAAACGGGGGGTTAAATCCCCAAAGGCAGGTGTAGAGTTAGAGGCCCAAATTTTAAAGCTTCCAGAGTTCAGAATATGAGGAAATTGATATTTTCCTAAGCATTTTGAAAAGGTTGCTATTTCAAAAAACCAATTGTCTGAGGAAAAAAAGGGCTATGCCCCTTTTTTCGGGGTTATCGGGTTTTCGGGCAAGGATTTTGTGCTCACTCAAAACGAAGGGCGTTTTAAGGGAGAATCCCAGTTGGCTCTGGGGAAGCGTTTCCCCCTTTAAACCCCCCAAAGAACACAGGGGGAATTCGGGGCCCAGGAAAAAAAATAATGACGAGCCCTTTCGGCATTTTTGGGTGATAGGCGGGCGAAAAACGCTGGGGAAATTTGGCGTCAGTTGGCTAAGTTAAGCTGGAGGATCTGATCCTCTTAAACCGCTCCCCAAACACTGGGTCCCCGGTTTTGAGGATCCGGATGGGCAGACAGCCCCTTTCCGGATTTTGCGGCTGCGATTCCCCCCCCGGGCTGAGGTTTTTGCTAAAGCCGCGGGGCTTATGGGCATCCCCAATACGGAGGGAACCCCTTTAAAAGGGTTTTTGGGCAAAAAGGGCGCCGAGGGACTGCTAGCGATCGAACAAGGCAGGCAGTTCTTTGGGGGAATCCGCACCCCATTTTTTTTTTCCCTTTGTGGTCGCCCCCCACTTTTAGGAAAGTTTGGCCCTAAACCCGCTGGAGTCGGGGTTTGCCCTTTTCCCCACCACCCTTTCCCCGCCCTCGGCTAACGGGGGGGTCCTTCCAAACTTCTGGTGGTAAAAGGGGTGTCCAGGGGTTTTCTTTCTTTTTTGGTTGGGTTCCCCCTTTTCCAAAATGGTTGGGGACCAAACCATCGGGATTTTTTTCCCGGGGGGCCCTTTAACTTCCTTTTGGGGATAAGGTTTTTATTTTCCCCCAAACCCACCCCCCCATTCTGTGGCTTTTAGGGGCCCATTGGGGTTTGGAAAACCCCCTTTCCCCCCCCACCCTGGGGGGGGGGGGTAGGGCCTTTTTGGGTTTGGGGAAAACCTTTCGTTTTTTCCCTTATAAATGGGGGAATACTATAAACCTTCCGAAAGGGGAAAAAAACCCCTCGGGCCCGTGTCAAAGGATCTGCCCGAAAAGGGCGGTGGGGAGTAAACCAAAACGCCCCAAAAGCGGGGGGGCAGGAACAGGAATTGCGCCCGTTCTTCAGCCGATCTCTGACGGGGGTTTTTTCGGGGCCCCACCCTGCTTCCATTTTTCCGTCCCCCAGGCCAGGGTTTGGAAATTGCCCAAACCCCCGGCGACAACGGTAATCGTCCCGCTCAGCCCTGCCCAACACGCCAAGGTGGTTTTAAAAGCCCAAAAGGGGATTCTCTTTAGGTTTGTCACTCGGGCAGATCGTGGGGCCCAAAACAGCTTGGGGGTTCCCCAAACTGGGGAGAATCTTTTCCCCCCGGGCGGGCCCCCACGTTTCCCCCATCAGGTCAAAGGGGCTCCAACGGACTCTCGGCGAGTGGGACGGGGACTTCTTCCCCCGGGGAAATTCTCCTTTTGGGCCCGAAACTCCCCGCGTTGCAAGGTCCCTCCGGACAACGCCTAAGGGTCGCTTAAGCGTGTTCCCCTGGGATCATCCCCACGGTTTGGGGGGAGGCCTTCAGAAAGGTTTGGGGGTTTCGACCTGGGGGGACCCATTAATCCTCCATCCGATGGGGCCCCACCGCTACCTTCATAGGGGTAGAATCGCGAGTCGATACCGGGGGCTGCCCCCGCTTAGGAACTATCATCCCCCTCCCTGTTGCTGAAATCCCCCAGGCGTTTTGGGACCGCACAGGCGGGGCCCAAAGAAGTACGGCCGGAAGTTTTTTTCGGGAAGCGTTCATCATCCCTCCAGTGTTTGGGCCGGACCGGCCATTTAAAGGTGCGAATAAAATGATTTTAGGAAAGGGGAACTGCAGAGTCATCTTTTCATTTTCCGTAATATAAAGGGGTTTGGGGGAAAAACGGATGCGACACTTAGCCGACTCCGTATTTAGCACTTTGGGAAAATCGTCAGGGGGCACTTCCCTCAACCAGGGTTAACCCCCTTTTTGGGTCCTGTATCAGGTGTCTCATTTTTTTTCACTTCATGATGTAACGATAGTGAACCCCAAAGGGTTTTTGGGTTTTTATTTTCATGGGGAAGTTCGTTTAGTTGTTTGATAAATGTAGATATGTATTTTCGGTGTGATTCTATCGTAAATGTTTGTTTGGATTTACATACTCTGTTTATCCAGAGGGTTGGGTTCGGTCCCTTGTTGTGAAATTTTCACTGCGTCAAGGTTAAAGGAGCACGGGTTTTCAGAGAAAAAGATGCTTTTTTAAAGGGGGGGTTTTTCCGATTTCACGAGGCCCAGGTTCGCCCACCTAGGTGGCGGAAATTTTTATTTTTTTATTAATAATAATAATAATAATAAGGAACATTTTTGTGCGCTTATTTTTAAACAAAAACCTAAGCCTTACGCAATAAAACCCTAACACACCACCCCACACACACACACCCACACACACCACACACAAACACACACACCACACACAAACACACACACACCCACCACCCACAACCCCGCAAGGAGCAGAAAAATTAGTTTGAAGAAGTTTTTTGAGGGGGGGACTTGAAAGAAGAAGACTGTTTGAGTTTCGGATGCAGAAGGGGGGATTTTTCCAGCAGGAAGGGGCCTGAAAAAAAAAAGAACGTTCCCAAGTTTCTGGCTCGAAAAAAGGGGATCCAGAATCGAGTGTCAAAAAGGGGCAAAACTGTTGAAGGAGTTTGGTCGACAGAAGTTTAGAAGGGATTTTCGTTGCTGTTGTCGTGTATCCCGTCCCTTGATGTGGGTTGTGGTGCGGTTTCACCCTTTGGGGGGTTCACCAAATTCGGTTTGTTTTCCCCTCTCTCTCTTATTCCCTGCCCGTGGGTATTTATCCCGTAGGTTTACGGGGGGCTGGGACCTTTTTTCCAACTTCTGTCTATCGGGCCCCTGCCCGTCTTTTTACCCGTCGCCGTGCTTATTTCTTTAGTTTGAGGTAGCTCACTCTGTGACGCGCATGGGATGTTGGCCCCCATTGCTGGGGAGGGTTTTCTTCACTCGACGGAAGATTTCTCTGGAGCGCCTGCCCCGTCTTGGTTCTTCACCGATATCGCAAATACAGCGGTACTTTTCAATTTCCCGCAGGGCCCGTAGGAGGGGGGGCATCACTTCTTCTGTTTCCGATCTTCGCCTCTTCCTCCCTGACAGAGGGGGAGAGAGAGTCGTTTTTACCCCCCTCTTCTGGGTCACCCACGGGTACTGGTAAGCACAGTTTCGTGGTTTTTTTGTTTTTGGGGTTTTTTTTTTAGTCGGCTTAGTCCTCCTCTTTGCGCATTTTCTTTGTTTTCGAAATTGTAAGAGAAATATTGTTTGAAGACCTTTTCTCTGGTTAATTCAATCTTTAACCTGGCCATTCTAAATTATTCCAAAATTCTTTCTCCTGTTTATGCATCTGGTGATGCGGTAGTTCGGTGGGGATGGAGAGAACCTGGTGATTCAGGTTGGAACTTGCTTGGTCCTCGCTCGTACCGCCCCGGTCACATTCGCCGGACTCTTATCTTTCGGCCACTGTCTGTTTGTGTGTGCAAGGAGAACGAGTTTTATGTTCGCGAGCGTGCGTACGCATGATTTGTCGCTCGGATGCGTGGTTTGGAGATTTGTGTTATTTTGAAATGTGTTTATAAAATGTGACAATTAGGCCATTAAAATTATTATTGCAAATGTGGTGGCAGGTAAAGCGATGGTCGCTGTGTTGGTTATTTCCTAAGAAAGGTGAATGTTAAATGTGAGTGAGAGAAGGGTGAAGATAATTCATATTTGTTTTATAACCTGTTTGTTGTTGTTGTTGTTGTCGTACCCTGGCTAAAAGACTCCAGGGATCATCCGAACAGCCGAAGTATTTGAACACTATGGCACAAATGCATCAGCTGGGATGAGAACATTCGTGTGTGACCGTTTTTTGATTACCCCGCCACATGGGCAGCCACACTCCGACTTCGGGGATTTGGGAGACTGATAATGTTATGCTAGGAGCTTGTCACGACTGAAGACAATCCCCACATAACTATGCAGAGCATAACAACATTTTGATGTAGCCTTGGTGTCTGGCCTATGTCAATTGGTCTGACACAGCCTTAAGCCAAGGCGTTATAACCTGTTGATTTAGTGCAGTCTTTTACCTGCGTCGTGTGAGAAGACCCTAGTGAACAGTCCTGATTCGATGGGTTTACTGTGTTATGCTCAGGTCTGTGTTGAGCTGGGATTATGGGTGCATTTAATAGACTTCCCCTCGCCCATCATGCGAGTGGCTGTTAAGATTTGACGCATTGGTCAGACTGTACTGACGGCGGGTTCCAGTACCCTTCTTCTCCTTCCTCCTCCTTCTTCCTTCCTCCCTTTCTCACTCTCCTCCCAGCTACGTTTCCCCCCCCCCCCCCCCTTTCGGGGGCTTCACCCGGAGTACGGACTGGATGGTGCCACGTGCTGGTTGAGGCCAACGCCTGGCTGAAACCACGGACTGGATGGTGCCACGTGCTGGTTGAGGCCACGCTCTGGCTGAGACCACGGACTGGATGGTGCCACGTGCTGGTTGAGGCCACGCTCTGCTGAGACACGGACTGGATGGTGCCACGTGCTGGTTGAGGCCACGCTCTGGCTGAGACCACGGACTGGATGGTGCCACGCGCTGGTCGAGCCACGCCTTGGTCGGGACCGTGGACTGGTAGAGGAGCCCGCCGTCTTGACTGGCCGGCCCTGACCCCCGTCCAGGACCTCCAGTAACAGCGCCACGTCCCCCCCCCCCCCCCCCCCCCCCCCCCCCCCCCCCCCCCCCGGGACACGCCTTTCACTGCCCGCTTGTGAGTCGAGGGTGTCGGCTTTGAGCGACTCCCTGCGAGAACCGACCCGGTTCGGAGCACCTAGTGCGACAGGGTGCTCCCAGTAGTCCCGACAGAGGCAGGGGTGTGGACGCACGGCAGGGTGTTAGAAGGGATCGATGCTGGAAATGTTCTTTATAATTGTGTATAATGTTACATGTGCTAGAATGCTGTAATTGTGATTGTGTACGTCGTATGGTGAAATGTTTATTTATAATCGTGCATGTGTGGGTGTTGGAGTGCTTGATTGCGATTGTGCATGTTGTGTGCGTTGGAGTGCTTGATTGTGATTGTGCATGGTGTGTGTGTTGGAATGTTTATTTTTGCTGTGTGAATAAATGGGGTGTTGTATCGAATCTTTATTGTGTGGTCTCTGCGGGCGTGTGAGGTCAGTCACTCCCTTCACTCCCACCTAGACCGATCCTGTCAGGGCAGACCTCCAGGGGTCGTCGTGACATTTACGAAAAAAAAAGGATATATTCATACAGAAGGGGCGTAAAAGCCAAAAGGGGCTAATTTGTATTTGATACAACGCCCCTGATCCTGATCCTGATCCTGAATTATTATTTCATTCTCATCCACCTTCTTGCTGACAACTTGACTTTGATTAGTTTGAACCCTATTTTTTTCCTTGCTGCCTCCCCCTGGCTTGCACTCTCCACATTTCTATATCACCCTCTTTTTTTCCCCACAGGATTGCAATGTTGTATCCTGGCACGTTTTACTGCTGCTAAATGTCTTCAGTGACCTTTCTTGTAGTTCCACTCAGCGCCTTGACGTTTGACACGTGCTTCGCTGAACGAATGTGATCAAGAGCTTTCTTCCCGCGACCACCGTAACCCACAAGCTAAACCTGGTGCAATAACTTTGCGAAGAAAGTCTCCAATGCTTCTTCGTCAACTTTCTGAAGCGTCCACCCCCATTTCCACTTGTTTTTAATTGCAGATTCGTCAAAAGATCGACCCGCATGAACAATGACTGCGCGCTCCGCCATTTTGTTTTTTTCCGGAAGTCCGCCCGGAAACGTCTTCCAAGAATAATAAAGGGCCATAATTTGCGCGCAGTTGCTATAACGCTTGCAAGCCGATCACGATACCTTGCCCTGTCCGGTTTTTTTTTTTTTTTTTTTTTTTTTGACAAACCGAAATCGCGGAATTCCGCCCAACGCGGAACGTTTTAAGCCCTGATTACAGCACTTCCACACAGGAACAGTCATAGCAACAGCAGTTCCACACAGGAACAGTCATAGCAACAGCACTTCCACACAGGAACAGTCATAGCAAACAGCACTTCCACACAGGAACAGTCATAGCAACAGCACTTCCACACAGGAACAGTCCCTAGCAACAGCACTTCCACACAGGAACAGTCATAGCAACAGCCTTCCACACAGGAAGTCATAGCAACAGCACTTCCACACAGGAACAGTCATAGCAACAGCACTTCCACACAGGAAGTCATAGCAACAGCAGTTCCACACAGAACATCCCTAGCAACAGCACTTCCACACAGGAACAGTCATAGCAAAAGCACTTCCACACAGGAAAAAGTCATAGCAACAGCACTTCCACACAGGAAGTCCCTAGCAACAGCACTTCCACACAGGGAAAAGTCATAGCAACAGCACTTCCACACAGGAAGTCATAGCAACAGCAGTCCACACAGGAACAGTCATAGCAACAGCACTTCCACACAGGAAGTCATAGCAACAGCAGTTCCACACAGGAACAGTCATAGCAACAGCAACTTTCCACACAGGAACAGTCATAGCAACAGCAGTTCCACACAGGAACAGTCATAGCAACAGCACTTCCACACAGAAGTCATAGCAACGCCGTTCCACACAGGAACAGTCATAGCAACAGCACTTCCACACAGGAAGTCATAGCAACAGCCGTTCCACACAGGAACAGTCATGGCAACAGCACTTCCACACGGAACAGTCACAGGAACAGTCATAGCAACAGCAGTTCCACACAGGAACAGTCATAGCAACAGCACTTCCACACAGGAACAGTCATAGCAACAGCACTTCCACACAGGAACAGTCATAGCAACAGCACTTCCACACAGGAACAGTCATAGCAACAGCACTTCCACACAGGAAAGTCATAGCAACAGCAGTTCCACACAGGAACAGTCATAGCAACAGCATCTTCCACACAGGAACATCATAGCAACAGCCGTTCCACACAGGAACAGTCATAGCAACAGCTGTTCCACACAGGAACAGTCCATAGCAACAGCTGTTCCACACAGGAACAGTCATAGCAACAGCTGTTCCACACAGGAACAGTCATAGCAACAGCCGTTCCACACAGGAACAGTCATAGCAACAGCCGTTCCACACAGGAACAGTCATAGTAACACGCCGTTCCACACAGGAACAGTCATAGCAACAGCAGTTCCACACAGGGTAAGAAACAAGCAGGGATTGTAACCAAAAATAGAGGAGAAAAAAAAAAACATCAAAAACACACACAATTTTTTTTTTAACTGCCAAAAAGGTAGTCTTCTGAATCTACATTTTTCATCCAGCTTAAGTCTGTACATCAAACACACAACAACAACAAAAAACACCAAAAAATTTTAAAAAGGGGGAAGAAGGGGGAGTGGAGAAGGAAGCCGTGAAGCAGGATGAGAGGAACAAGGGTGGGGAAATCATGATACATCACATGCACCACCTTCAACACCGACTATCCCACACTGTCTTTCTCTGAACACACACACACACACACACACACTCACACACACACACACACACACACACACACACACACACCACTTGCACCAAGGTAGAAAATGATGGGGGAGGAGGGGAGTAGAGGATGGTGGTGGGGTGGGGTGGACGCACAAAGTCTTTGAATCCGTGCACATAGAAAACTCACCGACAACGTCAAGTGAACTGAAAGATGTGCAGGCAGAAAGACAAAATAGAAAAGTGTACTATGGTGGCATCCCTCTACCTGAAAGGGCAGCCTGAATCTGACACAGAGGAACCTGACGAACAGGTACACTACAATAAAAAAAATAAAACTTCATGTGTGCACTATACACATTGAAAACATGACAAAACACAACTACAAAGCTCCGTGATAAAATGTGACCAAAAAAAAACACGAAAGCTCACCTCCTCCTCTTCTGTCTGGAGATAAGAAAATGAAAAGAGAAATTTTAAACGGCAAGGCTAACATTCCATAAGAAAAGGAAAAAAAAGAAAACAACAACAACAACAAAAACAAGCAAACAAAAAAAACTGAATTCATTGTACCAAACTAAAAGATAATATACAGAGCAATATAAGAGAAAGAGAGAGAGTCTGCTTGTTTGTATTATGTTCCTGTTAACCCTTAAAACTTGGTTTTCTTTGTCAAGTAAAATCTAGCAGAATAGAATTTTCCCAATATCGACCTAAACAAAATCCTTTAAAACTGGGTCAACACTGGTGTCATTTACACAAAAATCCAGGGCAGACATAGCCGCAAACGTTCTGGAAAGAGCAAGTCTGTCAAAAGACGGGGCCGCGGGGTGATGGTCTTCAATGTGGGGGTGGTTCAGGTTACCCATAAATACACTCCTCTCAGCAACTGAATTGTTAAGTTTAACTAAAGCGAATAATCATTCAAATTACAAAATGATTGATGTACAATGCACTCGGTGAAAACAATGGTGATCATGCAAAGCAATGTCAAATCCATTTTGTTGCCATGCTTCAGTACAGTAAAAAGGATAAAAAAAAGACCGTCTGAACAAACAGAAAGAGTTAAAACTACACGTTTGTCCTGATACCAATGCCCAAAATTTGTGCAGACTGACTATAGAAAACTGGAGAAAAAAAAATTAAAAGAACAGCAGCAAAATAACAATAAGAAAGAAAACTATTTCTGGTTGCTCACGTTCACAGGCACAAGGGCAGTAATTCAAGAAATAGTGCTACTTATGTATAACACATTCCGTTCCTCTTTTAAATCACCTTTTTCTTTTTCTTCTCTCCATTTCTTGAGGCATCAAATACTACTCAAAAGAGATTATTCCCCTTTCTTTTACCTGATCCCACTGTGAAAACACAACAGTTTAACTTAAACTTTCATATTCTGTTGCTATGTAACAGTAATGGAAAAAAAAATCACTGAAAACTTCCAAACTTGACCTCCGCCATATCAAAAGTGCGATAATAGCTCGTACAATAATGGCTCAAAATACAGGATCAGAAATTTCCCTGTATTCAGTGTCATCTGAATTAAGCCTTTCTCAGCATAAGCCTTTCTCAGCATACTCAGTCTTAATTTGGACAAGATGTTTGTGTGTGTGTATGCATCTGTTTGTTTTCACTTTTCCCTGTTATGGCAGAGTACAACAAAATACATTATTCAGAACATATATGAACACTTTGCAAAAGAAATGGACATGTTTTCAATCATCTAAAACATGCTTTTTTAGTCCACAACACTGGGGCAAAAAAACACAACAAGACACACGGAATACTGTTGTCGCTAAACACCACTTTCTAGCATGCAAGCTACACTTTATGTAAGGAACCCAACGACTGAAGATGCACACACAAAATGTGCCTGACCTTTTGTAAAGGTGTCATGAACTGGTTGGGCTCGGTCAGATTCTGCAGCTGCAATTCATTCCTGGAGACATAGGACAACACAGAACTAGTCATGCTCATCAAACACGCTTCATCAGCATGTTGGTACAGCTTGAAGAGCAGGAGATTGTTGTGTGTGTGTGTGTGTGTGTGTGTGTGTGTGTGTGCGTGTGTGTGAGTGTGAGTGTGTGTGTTGTGTGTGTGTGTGTGTGTGTGTGTGTGTGTGTGTGTCTGTGTCCTGTGTGAGTGTGTGTGTCTGTGTCTGTGTGAGTGTGTGTGTGTGTGTGTGCACATGCATGCATGCGTGCATGTGAGCACACACACACATGCATTTGCTCGCATGTGCATATGTGTGTGTGAGTGCCCATGTGAGTGCATGCGTGTATGTATGAGCGTGTGTGTGCATGCATGCATGCTGCGTGCCTGCCAGCCAGTGTTGACTCCACTGTGCATGGATCATGCACCTCTTAAACAACAAGAAAACAAAGTGTGTGGAATACTGTGGATTCCTGTGGACTCTGTATCATACACCTTACACACAACAAGAAAACAAAGTGGTGGAATACTGTGGATTCCTGTGGACTCTGTATCATTCATACACCTTACATACAACAAGAAAACAAAGTGTGTAGAATACTGTGGATTCCTGTGGACTCTGTATCATTCATACACCTTACACACATCAAGAAACAAAGTGTGTGGAATACTGTGGATTCCTGTGGACTCTGTACCTTACACCTTACACAACCAGAGAAACAAGTGCACAGAATGTGTGTTGTTCCTTTACGCGTCAGCCATTTCATTGATTCAATCTGTCTGGTCACTGCGCGTATCAGTATTTACCACACACTTCTTTGATTTAACTCTCTTCACTTCTTTCCCTTGGATTTCGATCACCGGTGATCGACGGTTTTCTTCTCGGAATTATGGGTTTTAAAACAACATTCTTGTATCTGAAGCAATGTCTCGTCTAAAAAAAACCCAGAATAGACACATTCATCACAAAAATATCATCAGTTTAGAAATAATGCACAGAAGTTACGAAAAAAAAGATCACCTGTCATGCAAAATGCAAAACCAAAACTGTTGAGAGTAAGTGTACTGTATTCCAACAGTGTGTACAAAGCTACTCCACACGTCATCAATCGACAAACAAAAATCATTCAGAAACAGCCCTAAAAGAACTCTACCACCACAGGCAGCCTCTGGTGTACCTGAGCTGTGCATCCACTCCTGCCAACAGCTGGTAAAAAATGTTGAAGGTAGGCTCCCCTTCGGTCGACGAACCACGCGGCTCTTCTCAAACAGCACCACCTGCATCCCAGACAATTGTGACAGGTGACATCCCAAATCCAGTGTATGGCGTGGGGAGAGGGGGTGGGGGGATGTTTAGTGTGTGTGTTAGGATGTTTAGTGTGTGTTATATTAGCACTGGACCCGAAATGCTAGAATATCATTTCGCTCTAAAATCTAAATCAAGGAAAATTATCAGTGCCAAATATTTAAAACCATTGTAACGTTATGTCATTAGCTGCACAACCAATGCACGATGCTGATGCTGTCCCCCCGAGTGTTCATCACATCATTTCAGTCACAGACACATGAACGATGATGTCGCTGCTAATCAAACTTTCATCCCATTATTTCAGTGTGAATCTTGAACAAGGATATTGCTGCATCGAGTTCATCAGAGCAATAGTCAGCAAAGAGAAAGCCTGGTGTAACCATCTCCTCACTGAGTCTCCTGCTACATACTGGTTTCTTGTGTAACCATCTCCTGGCTGAGTCTCCGCTACATACTGGGTTTCTTGGTGTAACCATCTCCTCCCTGAGTCTCCTGCTACATACTGGGTTTCTTGGTATAACCATCTCCTCCCTGAGTCTCCTGCTACATACTGGTTTCATTGGTGTAACCATCTCCTGGCTGAGTCTCCTGCTACATAACTGGGTTTCTTGCTCTCTCTGAATTTCTCACAGAGAGCGGACAGTTCTCCTGCTACATACTGGGTTCCTTGAACCCACAGACACTGCCACAGCTCAATCCTCACACTGCCACAGCTCAATCCTCACGCTGCCACAGCTCAATCCTCACGCTGCCACAGCTCAATCCTCAACACTGCCAAACAAGCCTTCTAACGCTTCAACTATTCCACCCCCAGTAATAAATTACATAAAGCTATGACTGACAAGCAAGCCTTCTAAATCTTCAACTATTCCACCAACCAGTAATAATTACATAAAGCTATGACTGACAAGCAAGCCTATTAACGCTTCAACTATTCCACCAACCAATAATAATTACATAAAGCTATGACTGACAAGCAAGCCTTCTAAATCTTCAACTATTCCACCAACCAGTAATAATTACATAAAGCTATGACTGACAAGCAAGCCTTCTAAATCTTCAACTATTCCACCAACCAGTAATAATTACATAAAGCTATGACTGACAAGTAAGTCTTTTAACGCTTCAACTATTCCACCAACCAGTAATAATTACATAAAGCTATGACTGACAAGCAAGTCTTTTCATGCTTTAACT
>JAFLJL010019110.1:34754-51781 GCA_018398815.1 Conus ventricosus
GGTCTCTTTCTCTTTTATTTTTTATTCCCTGTCGTGATTCAGATGTTTCATCTTCTCTCTCTCTTTCTTTATGTTTCCAGCTGATTCAGATGTTTCATCTTCCCTCTCTCTTTTCTTTTTGTTTCAGCTGATTCAGATGTTTCTTTTCATCTTCCCTCTCTCTCTCTTTCTTTATGTTCCCAGCTGATTCAGATGTTTCATCTTCCCTCTCTCTTTTCTTTTTGTTTCCAGCTGTTCAGATGTTTCATCTTCTCTCTCTCTTTCTTTATGTTCCCAGCTGATTCAGATGTTTCATCTTCCCTCTCTCTTTCTTTATGTTCCCAGCTGATTCAGATGTTTCATCTTCTCTCTCTCTTTCTTTATGTTCCCAGCTGATTCAGATGTTTCATCTTCTCTCTCTCTTTCTTTTTGTTTCCAGCTGATTCAGATGTTTCTTCTTCCCTCTCTCTTTCTTTTTGTTTCCAGCTGATTCAGATGTTTCTTTTCATCTTCTCTCTCTCTCTCTTTTTGTTTCCAGCTGATTCAGATGTTTCTTTTCATCTTCTCTCTCTCTCTCTCTTTTTGTTTCCAGCTGATTCAGATGTTTCTTTTCATCTTCTCTCTCTCTCTCTTTTTGTTTCCAGCTGATTCAGATGTTTCTTTTCATCTTCCCTCTCTCTCTCTTTTTGTTTCCATCTGATTCAGATGTTTCTTTTCATCTTCTCTCTCTTCTCTTTTTGTTTCCAGCTGATTCAGATGTTTCATCTTCCCTCTCTCTTTCTTTCTGTTTCCAGCTGATTCAGATGTTTCATCTTCTCTCTCTCTTTCGTTTTTGTTTCCAGCTGATTCAGATGTTTCATCTTCCCTCTCTCTTTCTTTCTGTTTCCAGCTGATTCAGATGTTTCATCTTCTCTCTCTCTTTCTTTTTGTTTCCAGCTGATTCAGATGTTTCATCTTCTCTCTCTCTTTCTTTCTGTTTCCAGCTGATTCAGATGTTTCTTTTCATCTTCTCTCTCTCTTTCGTTTTTGTTTCCAGCTGATTCAGATGTTTCATCTTCTCTCTCTCTTTCGTTTTTGTTTCCAGCTGATTCAGATGTTTCATCTTCTCTCTCTCTTTCGTTTTTGTTTCCAGCTGATTCAGATGTTTCGAGGATGCAAGCAGGAAGACATGCCGCCCCACGTCTTCTCAGCAGCACAGATCGCTTACCGCGACCTGCTGAACTCGCGGCATGACCAGTCGCTAATCTTTGTGGGGCGTAGCGGCTCGGGGAAAACCACCTCCGCCATCCACTGCCTTCATTACATGCTGGTGGCCGCTGGCAGCGTCAACAACATTTTTACAGGTGAACATGTACCTGAATGTGTGTGTGTGTGTGTGTGTGTGTGTGTGTGTGTGTGTGTGTGTGTGTGTGTGTGTGTGTAACTCTGTGTGTTTGTCTTACTCTGTGTGTGTGTGTGTGTGTGTGTGTGTGTGAGTGTGTGTGTGTGTGTGTGTGTGTTGTCTATCTGAACACTTTGAAGAGGAGGAGGGGGAAAGGACGCCAAGGCATTCATCTTTGTATTGTGGACAAAATGTTGAATTGCTGAGTGTTATTCATAGGACGAGAGGATCATGTGTACAGCTGGTTTGGTTCTCCTTACTGCATGGACAGCAACTCTTGTTGTTGTCGCACACTGGCTAAAAGACTCCAGGGATCATCCAAACAGCCAAACTACTTGAACACTATGGTACAAATGCATCAGCTGGGGATGAGAACATGACGTGTGTGACGGTTTTTTATTACCCCGCCACATAGGCAGCCGCACTCCGACTTCGGGGGCTTTTGGAGACTGACATTGTTATGCTAGGAGCTTGTCACAACTGAAGACAATCCCCGCATGACTATGCAGAGCATAACAACATGTTGATGTAGCCTTGGTGTTCTAGCCTATGTCAACTGGCCTGACACAGCCTTATGCCAAGGCAGGGCAGCAACTCTTGTTTTGGGGGAAACTAGTAAGAGAGGGAGGAGAACAGGGAAAGGGAGTTAGTAAAGGTGGGATATTCTTTTCAATTGTTGCATTTTGATTTTGGAACATGAGTGGTGCATACATGATCTGTGCAGATTTAGCAGACGAACTGACAAAGGAATTCATGTTGTTTTGAAACATTTTGTGAAATGAAGTCATTGAGAAGAAGCATAGTGAGAAAGTCAGTGCCACACTTGCTTCAAACATAAATGTGTGCAGGTATGCACATATATATGGGATGGTTTTTGTGCTCTCTCCTTTTGTTGTATAAATGCTTTACCTCTTCATATATCACTTCTACTGAGTATAATTTTTTCATATTTATTTGTTATATTTATTGGTTGTGCAAAGTTGCCTACCCTTAAATGTTCGCCACATTTATTTTCCAATGGATTGAAATTTATATGGGCTTACGGCGGTTTAGTTTTCCTGAAAGACACTCCCTTGAAAGTCCTCCGGATTGAAGCAAAGATTACTGACCTGTTACTCAATTTATTAATATCATCGAATTGACATAGCTGTAGAAACACACTCAGCTATTAGCCATTTACCTGCGGAGGTGTGATAAATAACCAGTTTGTTCGCTTTGTTTATTATATACAAAAGCTAGCCAAGCAAGTTCTTCCAGAAGATGAAACAAAACCAAAACAAACAAACAAAACAAAAGACATATTGAAATTCCCAACAATTTAAAGGACAGGTATAAACAGAAGTTATATGATACAATGAAGAATTAAAATCATCAACATTAATTTATAGCGACAGAATTTCCTGTATTGTGCTCTGAAATGATGGAAGGGGGCTGGTGCCTCTTATAATGGAGTTTGACACATTGATTTGATGTTTTATGATTACGTACTGAAGGTATTTATCAGAGATGCCATGATCGCGGTGGAGAAGATTATGTTCTGAAGGTATTTATGTGAGATGCCTTGGTCACAGTGGAGAAGATTATGTTCTGAAAGTATTTATGTGAGATGCCTTGGTCACAGTGGAGAAGATTATGTTCTGAAGGTATTTATGTGAGATGCCTTGGTCACAGTGGAGAAGATTATGTTCTGAAGGTATTTATCAGAGATGCCTTGGTCACAGTGGAGAAGATTATGTTCTGAAGGTATTTATGTGAGATGCCTTGGTCACAGTGGAGAGGATTATGTTCTGAAGGTATTTATCAGAGATGCCTTGGTCACAGTGGAGAAGATTATGTTCTGAAGGTATTTATGTGAGATGCCTTGGTCACAGTGGAGAAGATTATGTTCTGAGGTATTTATGTGAGATGCCTTGGTTACAGTGGAGAAGATTATGTTCTGAAGGTATTTATCAGAGATGCCTTGGTCACAGTGGAGAAGATTATGTTCTGAAGATATTTATCAGAGATGCTTTGGTCACAGTGGAGAAGATTATGTTCTGAAGGTATTTATCAGAGATGCCTTGGTCACAGTGGAGAAGATTATGTTCTGAAGGTATTTATGTGAGATGCCTTGGTCACAGTGGAGAAGATTATGTTCTGAAGGTATTTATGTGAGATGCCTTGGTCACAGTGGAGAAGATTATGTTCTGAAGGTATTTATGTGAGATGCCTTGGTCACAGTGGAGAAGATTATGTTCTGAAGGTATTTATGTGAGATGCCTTGGTCACAGTGGAGAAGATTATGTTCTGAAGGTATTTATGTGAGATGCCTTGGTCACAGTGGAGAAGATTATGTTCTGAAGGTATTTATGTGAGATGCCTTGGTCACAGTGGAGAAGATTATGTTCTGAAGGTATTTATGTGAGATGCCTTGGTCACAGTGGAGAAGATTATGTTCTGAAGGTATTTATGTGAGATGCCTTGGTCACAGTGGAGAAGATTATGTTCTGAAGGTATTTTATGTGAGATGCCTTGGTCACAGTGGAGAAGATTATGTTCTGAAGGTATTTATGTGAGATGCCTTGGTCACAGTGGAGAAGATTATGTTCTGAAGGTATTTATCTGAGATGCCTTGGTCACAGTGGAGAAGATTATGTTCTGAAGGTATTTATGTGAGATGCCTTGGTCACAGTGGAGAAGATTATGTTCTGAAGGTATTTATCAGAGATGCCTTGGTCACAGTGGAGAAGATTATGTTCTGAAGGTATTTATGTGAGATGCCTTGGTCACAGTGGAGAAGATTATGTTCTGAAGGTATTTATCAGAGATGCCTTGGTCACAGTGGAGAAGATTATGTTCTGAAGGTATTTATGTGAGATGCCTTGGTCACAGTGGAGAAGATTATGTTCTGAAGGTATTTATGTGAGATGCCTTGGTCACAGTGGAGAAGATTATGTTCTGAAGGTATTTATGTGAGATGCCTTGGTCACAGTGGAGAAGATTATGTTCTGAAGGTATTTATGTGAGATGCCTTGGTCACAGTGGAGAAGATTATGTTCTGAAGGTATTTATGTGAGATGCCTTGGTCGCAGTGGAGAAGATTATGTTCTGAAGGTATTTATGTGAGATGCCTTGGTCACAGTGGAGAAGATTATGTTCTGAAGGTATTTATGTGAGATGCCTTGGTCACAGTGGAGAAGCTGTCGGGCATCAGCACACTGCTGCAGGCCTTCGGCAACAGCCGCACACTGCTCAACACCAACGCCAGCCGCTACACCCAGATCACCACCCTGGACTTTGATCCTTCAGGCGTCATCGCCTCTGCTTCCGTTCAGGTGTGTGTGTGTGTGTGTGTGTGTGTGTGTGTGTGTGTGTGTGTGTGTGTGTGTGTGTGTGTCACTGTGTGTGTGTGTGTGTGTGTGTGTGTCACTCTGTGTGTGTTTGTGTGTGTGTGTCACTCTGTGTGTGTGTGTGTCACTGTGTGTGTGTGTGTGTGTCACTCTGTGTGTGTCACTCTGTGTGTGTTTGTGGTGTGTGTGTGTGTGTGTGTGTGTGTGTGTGGTGTGTGTGTGTGTGTGTGTGTGTGTGTGTGTGTGTGTGTGTCACTGTGTGTGTGTGTGTGTGTGTGTGTGTGTGTATCTGAGAAAATTGTCAACTATTCTGTTGACAAATCTTTTTACTCTATGGCAGGAAAGTGTAAACTGAAGCATTTGAATTGTAAGATAATAATAAGGCCATAATAAGGTATAATAAAGAGGTATTTTATGATAACAATGAGATGATTGTGGCTAATGATTATTTTACTGCATTAGTATCTGCCTTATGTATGCAGATAGCTTTATGTAATTATTACTACTTGGTGGAATAGTTGAAGCATGAAAAGACTTGCTTGTCGGTCATAGCTTTATGTAATTATTACTGGTTGGTGGAATAGTTGAAGCGTTAATAGGCTTGCTTGTCAGTCATAGCTTTATGTAATTATTACTGGTTGGTGGAATAGTTGAAGCGTTAATAGGCTTGCTTGTCAGTCATAGCTTTATGTAATTATTACTGGTTGGTGGAATAGTTGAAATGTTAGATTAAGGCTTGCTTGTCAGTGTGAGGATTGAGCTGTGGCAGTGTTTGTGGGTTCAAGGAGGAGAAGAATTGTCCGCTCTCTGTGAGAAATTCAGAAAGAGCCAAGAACCCAATATGTAGCAGGATACTCAGCGAGGAGATAGTTACACAAGAAACCCAATATGTAGCAGGATACTCAGCGAGGAGATAGTTACACCAAGAAACCCAATATGTAGCAGGATACTCAGCGAGGAGATAGTTACACCAAGAAACCCAATATGTAGCAGGATACTCAGCGAGGAGATAGTTACACCAAGAAATCCAGTATGTAGCAGGATACTCAGCGAGGAGATGGTTACACCAAGAAATCCAGTATGTAGCAGGATACTCAGCGAGGAGATAGTTACACCAAGAAACCCAATATGTAGCAGGATACTCAGCGAGGAGATAGTTACACCAAGAAACCCAATATGTAGCAGGATACTCAGCGAGGAGATAGTTACACCAAGAAATCCAGTATGTAGCAGGATACTCAGCGAGGAGATGGTTACACCAAGAAATCCAGTATGTAGCAGGATACTCAGCGAGGAGATAGTTACACCAAGAAACCCAATATGTAGCAGGAGACTCAGCGAGGAGATAGTTACACCAAGAAACCCAATATGTAGCAGGAGACTCAGCGAGGAGATAGTTACACCAAGAAACCCAATATGTAGCAGGAGACTCAGCGAGGAGATAGTTACACCAAAGAAACCCAATATGTAGCAGGAGACTCAGCGAGGAGATAGTTACACCAAGAAACCCAATATGTAGCAGGAGACTCAGCGAGGAGATAGTTACACCAAGAAACCCAATATGTAGCAGGGTACTCAGTGAGGAGATAGTTACACCAGACTTTCTCTTTGCTGACTAAAGTGCTCTGATGAACTCGGATAGCAGCAATATCATTGTTCATAGATCTGTCACTGAAATAATGGGATGAAAGTTTGATTAGCAGCGACATCATCGTTCATGTGTCTGTGACTGAAATGATGTGATGAACACTCGGGGGGGACAGCATCAGCATCGTGCATTGGTTGTGAAGCTAATGACATAACGTTACAATGGTTTAAATATTTGGCACTGAAAATTTCCTTGATTTAGATTTTTAGAGCGAAAATGATATTCTAGCCATTTCGGGTCCAGAGCTATTACTAACACACACTAAACACCCCCCCCCCCCCCCCCCCCCCTCTCCCCACCCCGCCATGCACTGGATTTTGGATGTCACCTGTCACAATTGTCTGGGATGCAGGTGGTGCTGTTTGAGAAGAGCCGTGTGGTTCGTCGACCCGAAGGGGAGCCTACCTTCAACATTTTTTACCAGCTGTTGGCAGGAGTGGATGCACAGCTCAGGTACACCAGAGACTGCTTGTGGTGGTAGAGTTCTTTTAGGGCTGTTTCTGAATGATTTTTTTTTTATCGATTGATGAGGGGCTGGAGTAGCTTTGTACACACTGTTGAGAATACAGTACACTTAACTCTCAACAGTTTTTGAGATTTTTGCATTTTGCATGACAGGTGTTCTTTTTTTTCGTAACATTCTGTGCATTATTTCTAAACTGATGATATTTTTGTGATGAATGTGTCTATTTCGGTTTTTTTTTAGATGAGACATTGCTTCAGATAACAAGAATGTTGTTTTAAATACCATAATTCCGGGAAGAAAACTGTCGATCACCGGTGATCGAAATCCAAGGGAAAGAAGTGAAGAGAGTTAAATCAAGAAGTGTGTGGTAAATACTGATACGTGCAGTGACCAGACAGATTGAATCAATGAAATGGCTGACGCGTAAAGGAACAACACACATTCTGTGCACTTGTTTCTCTGGTTGTGTAAGGTGTAAGGTACAGAGTCCACAGGAATCCACAGTATTCCACACACTTTGTTTTCTTGTTGTGTGTAAGGTGTGTGAATGATACAGAGTCCACAGGAATCCACAGTATTCTTCACACTTTGTTTTCTTGTTGTGTGTAAGGTGTATGAATGATACAGAGTCCGCAGGAATCCACAGTATTCCACACACTTTGTTTTCTTGTTGTGTGTAAGGTGTATGAATGATACAGTCCACAGGAATCCACAGTATTCCACACACTTTGTTTTCTTGTTGTGTGTAAGATGTATGAATGATACAGAGTCCGCAGGAATCCACAGTATTCCACACACTTTGTTTTCTTGTTGTGTGTAAGGTGTATGAATGATACAGAGTCCACAGGAATCCACAGTATTCCACACACTTTGTTTTCTTGTTGTGTGTAAGGTGTATGATACAGAGTCCACAGGAATCCACAGTATTCTACACACTTTGTTTTCTTGTTGTGTGTAAGGTGTATGAATGATACAGAGTCCACAGGAATCCACAGTATTCCACACACTTTGTTTTCTTGTTTGTGTAAGGTGTATGAATGATACAGAGTCCACAGGAATCCACAGTATTCCACACACTTTGTTTTCTTGTTGTGTGTAAGGTGTATGAATGATACAGTCCACAGGAATCCACAGTATTCCACACACTTTGTTTTCTTGTTGTGTGTAAGGTGTATGAATGATACAGAGTCCACAGGAATCCACAGTATTCCACACACTTTGTTTTCTTGTTGTGTGTAAGGTGTATGATACAGAGTCCACAGGAATCCACAGTATTCCACACACTTTGTTTTCTTGTTGTTTAAGAAGGGGCATGATCCATGCACAGTGGAGTCAACACTGGCTGGCAGGCACGCACGCATGCATGCATGCACACACACGCTCATACATACACGCATGCACTCACATGGGCACTCACACACACATATGCACATGCGAGCAAATGCATGTGTGTGTGTGCTCACATGCACGCATGCATGCATGTGCACACACACACACACACACTCGCACAGACACAGACACACACACACACACACACTCACACTCACACTCACACACACACACACACACACACACACACACACACACACACACACAACAATCTCCTGCTCTTCAAGCTGTACCAACATGCTGAATGAAGCGTGTTTGATGAGCATGACTAGTTCTGTGTTGTCCTATGTCTCCAGGAATGAATTGCAGCTGCAGAATCTGACCGAGCCCAACCAGTTCATGACACCTTTACAAAAGGTCAGGCACTTTTTGTGTGTGCATCTTCAGTCCGTTGGTTCCTTACATAAAAGTGTAGCTTGCATGCTAGAAAGTGGTGTTTAGCGACAACAGTATTCCGTGTGTCTTGTTGTTTTTTTGCCCCCAGTGTTGTGGACTAAAAAAGCATGTTTTTTAGATGATTGAAAACATGTCCATTTCTTTTGCAAAGTGTTCATATATGTTCTGAATAATGTATTTTGTTGTACTCTAGCCATAACAGGGAAAAAGTGAAAACAAACAGATGCATACACACACACAAACATCTTGTCCAAATTAAGACTGAGTATGCTGAGAAAGGCTTATGCTGAGAAAGGCTTAATTCAGATGACACTGAATACAGGGAAATTTCTGATCCTGTATTTTGAGCCATTATTGTATTATCGCCACTTTTTGATATGGCGGAGGTCAAGTTTGGAAGTTTTCAGTGATTTTTTTTCCATTACTGTTACATAGCAACAGAATATGAAAGTTTAAGTTAAACTGTTGTGTTTTCACAGTGGGATCAGGTAAAAGAAAGGGGAATAATCTCTTTTGAGTAGTATTTTGATGCCCTCAAGAAATGGAGAGAAGAAAAAGAAAAAGGTGATTTAAAAGAGGAACGGAATGTGTTATACATAAGTAGCACTATTTCTTGAAATTACTGCCCTTGTGCCTGTGAACGTGAGCAACCAGAAATAGTTTTCTTTCTTATTGTTATTTTGCTGCTGTTCTTTTAATTTTTTTTTCTCCAGTTTTCTATAGTCAGTCTGCACAAATTTTGGGCATTGGTATCAGGACAAACGTGTAGTTTTAACTCTTTCTGTTTGTTCAGACGGTCTTTTTTTTTTAATCCTTTTTACTGTACTGAAGCATGGCAACAAAATGGATTTGACATTGCTTTGCATGATCACCATTGTTTTCACCGAGTGCATTGTACATCAATCATTTTGTAATTTGAATGATTATTCGCTTTAGTTAAACTTAACAATTCAGTTGCTGAGAGGAGTGTATTTATGGGTAACCTGAACCACCCCACCATTGAAGACCATCACCCCGTCTTTTGACAGACTTGCTCTTTCCAGAACGTTTGCGGCTATGTCTGCCCTGGATTTTTGCGTAAATGACACCCAGTGTATGACCCAGTTTTAAAGGATTTTGTTTTAGATCGATATTGGGAAATTCTGTTCTGCTAGATTTTACTTGACAAAGAAAACCAAGTTTTAAGGGTTAACAGGAACATATATACAAACAAGCAGACTCTCTCTCTTTCTTTTATATTGCTCTGTATATTATCTTTTAGCTTGGTACAATGAATTCAGTTTTTTTGTTTGCTTGTTTGTTTTTTTGTTGTTGTTTTCTTTTTTTTTTCCTTTTCTTATGGAATGTTAGCCTTGCCGTGAAAATTTCTCTTTTCATTTTCTTATCTTCAGACAGAAGAGGAGGAGGTGAGCTTTCGCTTTTTTTGTGTGTCACATTTTATCACGGAGCTTTGTAGTTGTGTTTTGTCATGTTTTCAATGTGTATATTGCACACATGAAGTTTTTATTTTTTATTGTAGTGTACCTGTTCGTCAGGTTCCTCTGTGTCCGATTCAGGCTGCCCCTTTCAGGTAGAAGGTGGCACCATAGTACACTTTTCTGTTTTGTCTTTCTGCCTGCACACCTTTCAGTTCACTTGACATTGTCGGTGAGTTTTCTGTGTACAAGGATTCAAAGACTTTGTGCGTCCTCCCCACCCCACCACCATCCTCTACTCCCCTCCTCCCCCATCCATTTTCTACCTTGGTGCAAGTGTATGTGTGTGTGTGTGTGTGTGTTCAGAGAAAGACAGTGTGGGATAGTCGGTGTTGAAGGTGGTGCATGTGATGTATCATGATTTTCCCACCCTTGTTCCTCTCGTCCTGCTTCACGGCTTCCTTCTCCACTCCCCCTTCTTCCCCCTTTTTAAAAATTTTTTTGGTGTTTTTTGTTGTTGTTGTGTGTTTGATGTACCAGACTTAAGCTGGATGAAAAATGTAGATTCAGAAGACTACCTTTTTGGCAGTTAAAAAAAAAATTTGTGTGTGTTTTTGATGTTTTTTTCTCTCTATTTTTGGTTACAATCCCTGCTTGTTTCTTACCCTGTGTGGAACGGCTGTTGCTATGACTGTTCCTGTGTGGAAGTGCTGTTGCTATGACTTCCTGTGTGGAAGTGCTGTTGCTATGACTGTTCCTGTGTGGAACTGATGACTGTTCCTGTGTGGAACTGCTGTTGCTATGACTGTTCCTGTGTGGAACTGCTGTTGCTATGACTGTTCCTGTGTGGAAGTGCTGTTGCTATGACTGTTCCTGTGTGGAACTGCTGTTGCTATGACTGTTCCTGTGTGGAAGTGCTGTTGCTATGACTGTTCCTGTGTGGAAGTGCTGTTGCTATGACTGTTCCTGTGTGGAACTGCTGTTGCTATGACTGTTCCTGTGTGGAAGTGCTGTTGCTATGACTGTTCCTGTGTGGAAGTGCTGTTGCAATGACTGTTCCTGTGTGGAAGTGCTGTTGCTATGACTGTTCCTGTGCACCCCGCTGCCTTTGTCCCTCCATTATCCTGCATTTTTCTCTTCTCTGCATTTTGTATTGGCTGCTGACTCGCCAATGAATCCACTGCATTTTGTATTGGCTGCTGACTCGCCAATGAATCCACTGCAGATTGTCCCTTTTTTGCTTCCTTTTGTTCTCGGTGTCATTGTTGCTCAGAAATACTTTGATGCAGTACAATAATTGCCTTTTAGCAGGATACGTTTATATAGTTCAGTATTGTCTTTTAACACAAGTTGCTGGAATTTAGACTTTTTGTCCCCCTGCTGTATGAGAATTTCTTTGAAATTGGTAGTTGTGGAATTTGATGAGTCTTTATAGATTTGTATAAATCATCAGCAAAGCAAATATGATTTTACCATTATTTTAAAGAAATGAGTCATTTATTTAATTTTTACAGTTGTGTTAAATTTCTTTCAGATTTGATTCAGAAACGCATGCCTGGACTCCTGTGACATGTCTCCATGGTTGTCCTTTCCTCCCTGTCCCTGTTCTGTACCTGTTTTATTTCCATATATTGTCAACATTTGTTGGCCTTTAAACTTCCTTACCGTCGGTACCTGATCAGGCCGTAGTTCATGTGTTGCTTTTGGACTCTTTTTGCTGAAGAATCCCCCACAGGTGTGAACATGGTGTGTAAAAATGTGATGCGGAGTAGTAATTTTATATGTTTTACCCTTCATGGGCAACACACACCCTCCCCTCCTTTACCTCCACCTTCACCCCCATCTGCCGAAACCTACTCCGAGCCCTTTCATCAGTATTTCTTTGGTGCTAGTTGTTGTTTCCATGGAGACCTTAAATCACACTCTCATGCCCCGCACCGCAGCCCCTGTTACCCCCTGCCTGAAGGAAGAGATTGATGGTATGTTCTGACTTTCAGGACGAGGACCGCCAGAGAGCCGCCAACAACTTTGGGCGTGTCCTTCAGGCCTTCCAGCTGATTGGAGCATCCCCTGATGAGATCAAGGCCATCTTCTGTGTGCTGGCCGCCGTGTATCACCTGGGCGTAGCGGGAGCCACCAAAGGTGGGACAGTGGGGATGGGTTTGAGACGTTTACATTCTTTTGATTGCTGTCATCCTTTTAAAGAGTGGGAGGATTAACTCATGTAGCCACTGTTTAACTACAACTCAAACTACATTTAAGCAGGATCAAAATGAAATGGAAGTCCAATGTTGTGAAATGATGCGCACACATGGTTTTCATGATCATTTCTCTTGGATCGATGTCAGCATTTGCCTCCATTTGGTTGTGATGCTGATAAACAGATCACAATATTTGTGTGTGGATCACACACGCGCGTGCACACACACACACACACACACACACACACACACACACACACACACACTCACTCACTCACTCACACACGCGCACACATGCCACACACACACACACACACACACACACACACACACACACACACACACACACACACACACACACACACGCTGTATGATTGCATATTAAAACAAAATGAACGCCCACCCTGTCCCCTTCGCTTTTGCAGAAGTTTGGAATATTTTGTAAAAACCATTTTGTAGAAAATATGCTGACTTTTGTTGAAGAGTACAGCAATAGCAGGCTAAGGGTCAACAGGTCTGTAGTGTGGTCACATGTCGGTCTGTGCATGCAGGTACTCACAACAAGTTCCAGTTCAGCCGCCCGGCAGCAGCACAAAAGGCAGCCAGCCTACTGGGGACCACGCCCGAGGAGCTGGCCAGGTCCATCTACACTCAGGGTGCTGGCTCCTCCTCCACCCTGTCCCGCAGCACCTCTCTCAGGTAGGCTGACCCTCCTCCACCCTGTCCCACAGCACCTCTCTCAGGTAGGCTGACCCTCCTCCACCCTGTCCCACAGCACCTCTCTCAGGTAGCTGACCCTCCTCCACCCTGTCCCACAGCACCTCTCTCAGGTAGGCTGACCCTCCTCCACCCTGTCCCACAGCACCTCTCAGGTAGGCTGACCCTCCTCCACCCTGTCCCACAGCACCTCTCTCAGGTAGGGTGACCCTCCTCCACCCTGTCCCACAGCACCTCTCTCAGGTAGGCTGACCCTCCTCCACCCTGTCCCACAGCACCTCTCTCAGGTAGGCTGACCCTCCTCCACCCTGTCCCACAGCTCAGGTAGGCTGACCCTCCTCCACCCTGTCCCACAGCACCTCTCTCAGGTAGGCTGACCCTCCTCCACCCTGTCCCACAGCACCTCTCTCAGGTAGGCTGACCCTCCTCCACCCTGTCCCACAGCTCAGGTAGGCTGACCCTCCTCCACCCTGTCCCACAGCACCTCTCTCAGGTAGGCTGACCCTCCTCCACCCTGTCCCACAGCACCTCTCTCAGGTAGGCTGACCCTCCTCCACCCTGTCCCGCAGCACCTCTCTCAGGTAGGCTGACCCTCCTCCACCCTGTCCCGCAGCACCTCTCTCAGGTAGGCTGACCCTCCTCCACCCTGTCCCACAGCACCTCTCTCAGGTAGGCTGACCCTCCTCCACCCTGTCCCACAGCACCTCTCTCAGGTAGGCTGACCCTCCTCCACCCTGTCCCACAGCACCTCTCTCAGGTAGGCTGACCCTCCTCCACCCTGTCCCACAGCACCTCTCTCAGGTAGGCTGACCCTCCTCCACCCTGTCCCACAGCACCTCTCTCAGGTAGGCTGACCCTCCTCCACCCTGTCCCACAGCACCTCTCTCAGGTAGGCTGATCTAGTGTGGTGCATTGTGTCCTTTCCTTTCCTTAGTGCTGGTATGCAGTAACATGCAGTGGAATCAGTGAACACTCTGCGAAATGTTAAAGAGGAGGTAAATGAGGTGTGTGTGTGTGTGAGTGTGTGTGTGTGTGTGTGAGTGTGTGTGTTTGTGTGTGTGTGTGTGTTTGTGTCTGTATGTGTATGTGCACTGGGCGTGTGTGTGCACGTGCCCATATATATTTGGATCAATATTTCCTTTGATTTTCATGAGCAAATTTTGCTAAAGGTTTGCACACACAGAAAAGCATTTTGACCAGTAAAGGGAAAGCGCAGAATAACTGTTGTTCAAAAACAACACATACAGTAGCAAGTCATAGCACAGGACTTCAAAAGTATAATCAGCACACAGGCACATCTTTGTAATGAAAAAGACAGAAATGAAAAAGTGCAGATAGTTAAGAAACCATCAACACTGTCCACAGGATGAATTAGACCAGAATGTAGAGATGAAATTCATGGGTGTGTGTGTGTGACAGGGTGTCCGGAGGCATTGAGAAAGCAGGATACCAGACCGCCGATGCCAACACATCTGTCACAGAAGCCCTGGAGGCTTTTGTGGTGGGACTGTACTCTGATGCTCTCAACGCTGTCGTCTCTCTCATCAACAGGTAAGAGGCTGTTCAACGCTGTTGTCTCTCTCATCAACAGGTAAGAGGCTGTTCAACGCTGTCGTCTCTCTCATCAACAGGTAAGAGGCTGTTCGACGCTGTCGTCTCTCTCATCAACAGGTAAGAGGCTGTTCAACGCTGTCGTCTCTCTCATCAACAGGTAAGAGGCTGTTCAGCGCTGTCGTCTCTCTCATCAACAGGTAAGAGGCTGTTCAACGCTGTCGTCTCTCTCATCAACAGGTAAGATGCTGTTCGACGCTGTCGTCTCTCTCATCAACAGGTAAGAGGCTGTTCGACTCTGTAGTCTCTCTCATCAACAGGTAAGATGCTGTTCGAACGCTGTCGTCTCTCTCATCAACAGGTAAGATGCTGTTCGACGCTGTCGTCTCTCTCATCAACAGGTAAGATGCTGTTCGAACGCTGTCGTCTCTCTCATCAACAGGTAAGATGCTGTTCGATGCTGTCGTCTCTCTCATCAACAGGTAAGAGGCTGTTCGACGCTGTCGTCTCTCTCATCAACAGGTAAGATGCTGTTCGACGCTGTCGTCTCTCTCACCAACAGGTAAGATGCTGTTCGACGCTGTCGTCTCTCTCAACAGGTAAGAGGCTGTTCGACGCTGTTGTCTCTCTCATCAACAGGTGAGAGGCTGTTCGACGCTGTCGTCTCTCTCATCAACAGGTAAGAGGCTGTTCGACGCTGTCGTCTCTCTCATCAACAGGTGAGAGGCTGTTCGACGCTGTCGTCTCTCTCATCAACGGGTAAGAGTCTGTTCGACGCGGTCGTCTCTCTCATCAACAGGTAAGATGCTGTTTGACGCTGTCGTCTCTCTCATCAACAGGTAAGAGTCTGTTCGACGCTGTCGTCTCTCTCATCAACAGGTAAGATGCTGTTTGACGCTGTCGTCTCTCTCATCAACAGGTAAGAGTCTGTTCGACGCTGTCGTCTCTCTCATCAACAGGTAAGAGGCTGTTTGACGCTGTCGTTCTCTCATCAACAGGTAAGAGTCTGTTCGACGCTGTCGTCTCTCTCATCAACAGGTAAGATGCTGTTTGACGCTGTCGTCTCTCTCATCAACAGGTAAGAGTCTGTTCGACGCTGTCGTCTCTCTCATCAACAGGTAAGATGCTGTTTGACGCTGTCGTCTCTCTCATCAACAGGTAAGAGGCTGTTCGACGCTGTCGTCTCTCTCATCAACAGGTAAGATGCTGTTTGACGCTGTCGTCTCTCTCATCAACAGGTGAGATGCTGTTTGACGCTGTCGTCTGTCTCATCAACAGGTAAGATGCTGTTTGACGCTGTCGTCTCTCTCATCAACAGGTAAGAGGCTGTTCGACGCTGTCGTCTCTCTCATCAACAGGTGAGAGGCTGTTCAATGCTGGCTTATTCAAGGATCAGACACGTTAAACAAAGGGCTGAAAATTAATTCACCACTTTCTCAGGAATTGACAAATGCATGCACAAACAGAGGAGATGGAGGTGGGGGGGGGGGGGGGGGGGGGGGGGGGGGGGGGTTGCTGAATGAGACAATTGATAAGCGACTGAAAGGAAGAAATGTATGATATGCAAATTTTGCTTGTTTCTATTTCTTATTACCAGAAAGAAAACCTGAAATAGGAAGCCCAGAAGATCAACATGTCTTGTAAGATGGGATGTGGGAGAGAGACATTTTCAGCCCCTTGTCCCACTTCCCCATTGCCCTTTCTGGCAGTCCTTCGTGTGTTGATAGCTGGTATATGCATACCTGCACGCCACGTGCTGGTCATGATATTTAGGTGCTGTTAATCATTTGCATTTCAGTGCGCTGTGTGAGACCCATTCTATTCCTTTCCCTCCTGTCTCTTGGTTTTGCTTTGATGGTTTCATTCCCTCATGTAAGCTGGCAGGCTTGACTGTATCAGAGTTACCCGCTTCTTTGTTTCAGATCTCTTTCGTCCAATGTGTACACCATGTCATGGTGGTGGTCTTCTTTGTTTCAGATCTCTTTCGTCCAATGTGCGCACCATGTGGTCACTGGTGGTGGTCTTCTTTGTTTCAGATCTCTTTCGTCCAATGTGCGCACCATGTGGTCACTGGTGGTGGTCTTCTTTGTTTCAGATCTCTTTCGTCCAATGTGCGCACCATGTCGTCACTGGTGGCGGTCTTCTTTGTTTCAGATCTCTTTCGTCCAATGTGCGCACCATGTGGTCACTGGTGGTGGTCTTCTTTGTTTCAGATCTCTTTCGTCCAATGTGCGCACCATGTGGTCACTGGTGGTGGTCTTCTTTGTTTCAGATCTCTTTCGTCCAATGTGCGCACCATGTGGTCACTGGTGGTGGTCTTCTTTGTTTCAGATCTCTTTCGTCCAATGTGCGCACCATGTGGTCACTGGTGGTGGTCTTCTTTGTTTCAGATCTCTTTCGTCCAATGTGCGCACCATGTGGTCACTGGTGGTGGTCTTCTTTGTTTCAGATCTCTTTCGTCCAATGTGCGCACCATGTGGTCACTGGTGGTGGTCTTCTTTGTTTCAGATCTCTTTCGTCCAATGTGCGCACCATGTCGTCACTGGTGGTGGTCT
>JAFLJL010019111.1:0-37353 GCA_018398815.1 Conus ventricosus
CATCCGTGACCCATAATGAACATACCTACAACTGTTCAGAAAGATCGGCCCGTACTTTCTGAGATATTCCATAAAAAAGAAAAACCGTTATGGATCTTTATAGCCATTAGTAACGGCTATAACGGTAATCTAAAACGTCGGGCATGATCCGTGAACCATAATGAACATACCTGCAAAATTTAACAAAGATCGGCCAAGAACTTTCGGAAATATTCCATGAAGAAGAAAAACCGTTATGGGCCGTTATAGCCCTTAGTAACAATTATAACAGTAAACTAAAACATCGGGCATCATCCGTAATCCATAAGGAACATACCTGCTAATTTTCAGAAAGATTGGCGAAGTACTTTCTGAGATATTCTATAAAAAAAGAAAGACAGTTACAGGCCGTTACAGCCGTTTGTAACGGCTATAACGGCAAACTAAAACATCTGGCATCATCTATGACCCATAATGAACATACCTGCTAATTTTCACAAAGATGGGACAAGCACTTTCTGATATATTCCATGAAGAAGAAAAACCGTTACAGGCCGTCACAACAGCCAGTAACGGCTATAACGGTCAACTAAAACATCGGGCATTATTCGTGACCCATAATGAACATACATGCTAATTTTCACAAAGATCGGCCACGTACTTTCGGAGATATTCCATAAAGAAGGAAAACTGTTACAGGCCGTTACAGCCGTAACGGGGTAAACTAAAGCAACGGGCATCATCCGTGACCCATAATGAAGATACCTGCTAATATTCACAAAGATCGGCTAAGTACTTTTGGAGATATTCCATAAAGAGGGAAAACTGTTACAGGCCGTTACAGCCGTTAGTAATGGCTATAACGGTAAACTAAAACATCGTGCATTATTTGTGACCCACAATGAACATACCTACAAATTTTCGGAAACATCGGCCAAGTACTTTTTGAGATATTCCATAAAGAAGGAAAACCGTTACAAGCCTTTACAGCCGTTAGTAACAGCTATAACGGGGTAAACTAAAACATCGGGCGTCATCTGTGACCCATAATAAACATACCTGCTAATTTTCACAAAGATCGGCCTAGTACTTTTGGAGATATTCCATAAAGAAGAAAAACTGTTACAGGCCGTTACAGCCGTTAGTAACGGATATAACGGTAAGCTAAAACATCGTGCATTATTCGTGACCCGTAATGAACATACCTACAAATTTCAGAAAGATCGGCTGAGTACTTTCTGAGATATTCCATAAAGAAGAAAACCTTTACAGGCCGTTACAGCCGTTAGTAACGGCTATAACGGGGTAAACTAAAACATCGGGCATCATCCGTGACCCATAATGAACATACCTGCTAATTTTCACAAAGATCGGCCAAGTACTTTCGGAGATATTCCATAAAGAAGTAAAACCGTTACAGGCCGTTAGTCACGGCTATAACGGTATACTAAAACATCGGGCATTATTCATGACCCATAATGAACATACCTACAAATTTTCAGAAAGATCGGCCACGTACTTTCTGAGATATTCCATAAAGAAGAAAAACCGTTACAGGTCGTTACAGCCGTTGGAAACGGCTATAACGGGGTAAACTGAAACATCGGGCATCATCCGTGACCCATAATGAACATACCTGCTAATTGTCACGAAGATCGGCAAAGTACTTTCGGAGATATTCCATAAAGAAAGTCTCGCGAACGAACGCGCTGCAACTCCTTCGAACATATAATCGCTTCAAAAGACGTATGGCCCAAGCACACAAGAATCACTTGACAACAGAGCAAAGATAGCTCATCTAAAAAAAAAAAAGCTAACAACAACAACAACAGAACGATTCGTGGCAAAACCGTTCGCTTTATTTTTGCAACAAAAGAAAGTGTTGTGAAACGGTGGATGCGTAGATACAAAGGTGTTATTTACAACAACAACAATAATAATAATAGGGAGGCAACAAACTACAAAATAATTATCAATGACACGAACGTTTGTTTTTGCTTATCTTTGCTAGCAGAGCATCAAGGGAGTAGCATTCTTGTCTCGCCAACAATTCTAGAACAGTGGAACACGGATCCTCCAAAGTTGGGCCAGAAACCTTTGTCCTTACACAGTATCCTACAACGAAGCGTTCAAAAACCGGCAGCTTCTCAAGAATATTTTTACTATCATTGTCGGCAGCAGTCACCGCCACCACCAGCCAACAAGCTGGCCTTGTTAGACGAAATGGGCTTTGGTAGCACACAACGGTGAAAGAGACGTGTAATATTGTTAAAAACGTCGTCGTACACATCTCTGGTTATTTCTGTAAAGGAAGAACATGTACAAGAAACAAAAGACAGCGCAATAATAATAATAATAATAATAATAATAATAATAATAATAATAATAATAATAATAATAATAATAATAATAATAATAATAATATTAATAATGAACTCTTAAACACTACATTCGTTCAAAAACGTCTTAAATTTCCTTTTAGTGATGGCTTCTCTAGAGAATGTAAATAAAAATCACGTCCATCTCATGTCAGTTTTGGCCAAATTTAACACCTTTTCACAAACAAAATTAACACACAAAAACCTCTAAACATTGACGCAATTAGTACATTAAAAATGGGGGCTTACGTGCAAGATAAGATTTGGTGATCGTGAACGAACATATTTACATTGTCTCCAGGCACATAAAATCTAATGGTTTACAGAGCGCTATTAACGTCCGCGGGACTGAGTCCTTACTAATTTTCTAATATGCTCTTCTACTTCCAGCACTATCAATAAATCTGAACAAACAACTGGCTTTCCGTCTTGATTAGTTAGTTTTACGTCCAATGAATTTATAGTATCCCAAATTAATTCTTTAAATTGACTGTCTCCGCCAAACCTGTATAACTGATAATCGCAAAACCCTGCCTTAATTGACGGCAGTGCTCGTAGAACAGTAGAGGGCTGCCCATCAAACAAATTAGTATTTGTTTTTAACTGTTTTAAATAGACATACAACATCGGGTACATGAGAAAATTGACTGGTTTTACTGCCTACATACTCATAAAGACCACTTTTAAGTACATATGTGTTTTAATATATGTTTCACCACTATCATAAAAGCCTAAAATTCGAGCAAGGCTTCTAGGAAAAACGTACTCCCTTCTTCAAGTTCTGGAAAATTCATAGTAATTATAAGATTTGCCTCATTAATTTTTAACTCAATGCTAAAATTTCTAAATACTTCTCTTAAAGAACAAAAGTTGTAGTAACCATCGGGTATTTTTAAATGTTTTAATAGATTGCCTTGTTTGTCCTTAACATCCACCAGTTATTCTTAGCTCTTTCAGATATGTTTAATCCATTTTACTTTAAAGCCAGCTTCTTTAAGGGCAAGCCTATAATCACCGCGCCTTTTTTCAATTGGCTGCGTTAAGAACACACTTTTATTTTTGTTGGGTTATATAGATGTACATCTTTTTTATAACTATTTAAAAAACTAATTTAAAAAAAATGGAGCCTTTTAAATACAACGAAAGTGTCACTTACAATGTAGGAGCGTTTTATAATCCCAAATATTTAGACTTCAGCAATCTAACCATTGCAGCAGATGAAATCATACGGCTTCCAAGTCAGACTTGTAAACCCACTAACTAGATATTTAAATCCGCCAATAAATAGTGATAGAGTGCCATTAGCATGGTCATCCCGCCCTATGACGTATTACAAGAATCATTTTAAATTTTGCCATTTACTGCGCAACTACTGGCTGTAAGGTTTCATATGCAAACCATTTAAACCACCCAATCTTTTAGTAAGGTCAGTATATAACTTTCATGTTTATTACCAGTACAGATGAATACTAACTGAACTACAAGTAGCCCTCCCAAGCGACAGCGCGTTTAATCCATTCAACAGCCCAATGGACAATAATGCATATGAAAGAATCTGCAACGAATTTAACATTAATCCCTCAACTGATTTTAGACAAAAGTTAGACCGCAATCATGGGTTAGGCACATTGTATTTGTGGGGTGTAAAAGAGAATATAATTATGACTACTGGCCTGGCCATACCTCTTTTCAACCAGACAAACAAGTTCGATTAGGATCAATTGAACAAAAACATCCTAAAGCCTGGACAACATTTATCTTAGATGAAAGTGAAGGCCTAACAAAGCCAGGAGTGCAAAGACTTAATGACTCCATACGGACATATGTTTGGTGTCTATTAGGAGCACAAGCACAGACCAAGTCTAGCATACTAGATCAGTCTACAGGGTTTGATGCTAGAAAACAATTTCTAGCCAATTTAGAAGATGCTATTAAACTCCACTGTTGATTTATCTGCCAGCATATAAAGGTATCAAGACGTTCTTGGACATGCTAGGTCAAAGGTTGACTTTGTTGTAGGCCATGGATTATACATGCTGCCCTCTGACCTTAGACTACAGATTGGCATGATACAGAATTATAACAATTAAATCCTCATAGCTGGAGACGCCCAAAACTTAGGACACAATCAAAGCTTAAACACAAGGCCCGCTCCATCCATTTTAAAAAAAAGTACCTAGCCCTGAAGAAAGCGATCCAGTTATAAGCACCCCACAGCCAGAAAGCAGCCAGAAAGCACTCCACCTGTTAATGCGCCTCACACTGACAGTCACACTAGCGAAAAGACAGCCCTCGTTGTGTTTTTAACTTTTACTGGATTAGCCATACTTTATTTCACTAAAAATTAATCCAGCAGCTAGCACTCCTAACGTCCACAGATGGTCAGCCATATAACCAGCAACTTTGCCTATAGTAGACAAAACCCAACTAACAACACTACCTATTATGCCAGGCAGAGCATCAAGCGCTTTGGGGGCTAACTTCTTTAATAAGTTTGCTAGATGATGCAATTGTTTTCTAATTTAACTTTTACCAGGCTGAGGTGTTGGAGGCGCTACTGGCCCTGTTTGGCGCACCACCTGTTAAAGCATAAACGAGTGTAGAGATAGCAAACCCAACAGCTGTTAATATGCTAACTATTGTAATCCCTGTTCCCTGAACAGAGTCCTTATTCTTTCAGCTAGCATAGTGTTTTCATAAAGTATTCTGTTTATAGTTTCTCTGATTCTGCTTGTTTGTGATGCTAGCTGCGCTCTGTTAGTAGACAGCACTTCTAGCCTGGCCGTCCTTTGTAGCCTTAAATCCTGTATTTTCTGCTGTATTCTAACCTTTTCTTCTCGCCCTAAATTGTTATCATCTGCATCAGCCAGTTTATTTTTTTCTTCTTCTATCTCTCTATCTAGCTCGCCAAGTTTTGCCAAATTGTTTTCTAGTTCGCCCTTATTGACTTTAAACGATCATTAAGCCCCAGGATTTCACGCATAGGCAATGGTGAATCGTCAATTGTTTCTAAGTTTTTCTGACTGTTTCCTCATTAAAACTCGTCTCAATTTCTGTTGCTGCATCATTTATTCTTGGCCCTAAATCTTGAAAGGGGTCATTTCTATTTCAGATTGTGTTGGCAACTCTTGCCTCAAGTCTGTAAAAGACTAACAGCCTCAGGCCTTAAATTTAAAATGTTTAATCGCCTTTGGTCGGCAACAGGAATCCTCTGTCTAATTGTGTTTAGTTTTAAAAACTTAGTTGGGTCTGGCTTTGTAGTAACTCTTACAAAATTTCCTCTGCTAGTTTTTATATACAGATGGTTGATTTTATCTATCTTAAAATGAAAAGGACTATGCCCTTTTGGCGGCTCTAGTCCTAAGCTTATGTAGAATGAGTTAATTCTATGTGTTAATAGTTCTGCACGAGATGCGCTAACTGAAGGGGGTGTTTCTGCTTCTTCTAATGAAGGGATTGAAGAACCTTCTGCTGCTCTTTCAAGTTCTTCGCGCAATGAAGGAGCTAATTCTGTTTCATCTTCATCAAATGAAGGGCCTGGCAGATCTCTTTCTTCTTCAGAAGGATCGGGCATGTCAAAATCTTCATCCATATTTTTTATTTATATTCTTTTTTGTTTTATAAAAAATGAACTCATACGGTTGTGACCTCGATCCATACAGAAAAGAGAAGGAACCCCATGGCGTAAAAGGTATAAGGCAGACTGTAATTAGTGTAAATACTCCATCAACAGTTGAGCCTGGACAAACTTTAATAGTCTAGTTCCCTGATCTTGGCGCTGGCGATGTTATAATGCCAGGCACTGCTAAACTATCATTCAAAATAGATATTACATCGACAGATCCTAATGCTACTGTTGTTGCTAATTTGGGTAGGGCAATCGTTAAACATATGGCAATCAAACTGGAGGGAATAGAAGTCTTTGTACTAAACGAGGCAGACATTCTTGCCCTCTATTCTGATCTATGGCTGCCTAAAAAAAAAAGGAAAGAGAAAGTTTATCAAGGAATACAAAGCCCAAACGGTCTCAAGCACAGGCTTAAAGCGGAGGATGCAAAGAATGATGTTAAAGATGAGGCAGTAGCAGAAGCATTTGGCAACAGATTCTGCATCCCTCTAGATTTTGAACTGTTAAAGACGCTTATGCCATATTACCAAGGCGCACTAAAAGAAAAACTTGCCTATGAACTGACATTTAATCCTAGCGATTCTGTTGTTCTGTCTGAAGACCCTAAAGCTAAATACGCGGTTAGTGACATCTCTCTTGAGTTTGATGTTGTTACTAACCCTGAACTGGCCAGAACAATCTTAACCCAGTATAAAAGTAAAAACAGTTATTTATTATGAAAGAGTTATACATTCCATTACAGAAAACAGAAACAAGCGAGACACTCTTTGGAACATACATCTAAATCAGTCTCTGAAGTCTTTAAAAGGAATTTTGTTCTTATTTACTGAAGAAACAACTCCTTTTCAAAGAGAATCAGAAGCGTTTTATAATCCAAAAATTGAGAAGGTTGACTGTGTAATAAATGGCAAGTCTGATCGGTTGTATTCAGGTCGCGGACTTTTACCCCACCAACACTTTGATGAAATAAGAAAGTTGTTCGCTGGAGGTAGGCAAAGGGATCCTGCAGTTGATCGTGTATGTAAAAAACTTCGCCTTTATGATGTAAGACTCGAAGACTACTTGATAACCAAATATGGGCTGTGGCTGGATTTAGATCCACATTTGACAACAGATTGTTTGGAAGTGGAGAAAGGATAGGGCAAGATGGTATAAAAATAAATATTCACAAGAAAGCAGATGGAGACGCCCCAATAAAAATGCATGTTTTTATGGTTTGTGATGCTCAGTTAAACATTGAAGAAAACAGGCTAAAAGACGCGGCTTATTAAAATGCATAAGAAATGTTCTAATAAAAACAGATGGATAGCTTGAAGTTTCTGCCCAAAGATCTGCACTGTTCTCTTATCTGCGGTATTACTGGGTGTGGGAAAACTGTCTTCGTACTTGATTTGTTACAAACAATATACAGGTTTCATTACGAGCACATTGTTATATTCTGCACAACCATTAAGCACAACAAGTCTTACAAAGAAAGGAAGTTTAATTTGGACAGACGAGAATATATTTCTAGTTGATCCTAGCGACAAACTGAGCGACTGTTTAGAACATTACTATAGACTATTTGAGGGAACTGAAACACTCTTTATTATTGATGACTGTTCAGCTGAACGTGACATTGTTAAAAAAGAAAAGCTCTGTCAAAGCTAGCCTTTAGTGGCCGCCACGCCTTAGTTTCTGTGTGCTCTTAACTCAAAATTACAATGCAGTCTTAAAAGACTTTAGATCGCAGTTAAAATCAGTTGTATTATTTTACACTAAGGACAAAGATAGTTTTGAAGAATGTTTAAGTGAAAATTATATAATAAGGGACAAAGATAAGCTAAAAAAATAAAAGAGCAGTTAGAAAAATCTAAGCACGCTAAGCTATGCTTACGGACTGACCCCCAGTTCAATATGTTTGTTATTATAATTTGTTTATTATTGATTGCTTATAACAATTTGTTTATTATAATTTTTATATTATAAAAAGAATGTCTCGGGGGCCAGAATCAAAAGCGCAGCTAGCTCCTAAATGTGTTGCAGTAGAGTTAAAAGACCTAGCAGACACAACCGAGTTTGATCTAATAGGAGTGCCAGGAAATGTTTATGGTTTTGAATACACAGATGATGGGGCTTACAAACGAACAGAAATTGAAGACAAAAAAACGACAGCAGTATCCTACCCTAGAAGAGATAAGAAATTTAAGGGCAAACGATTTTGGCAAACATGAATACAAACTTCATAAAAGAGAGAATGCTTGGGCGTTGCTTCCTGAAATTGCTTGGAATTTAAAGTTTGAACTACGAAGCCCTAATGTATACTTTGATAAGGAAAACAATTTTAGAAAAGCCTTAAATGCAGGCCCCTTTCTTGTTAGCCTGGTTCCAGGAACACAACAATAAAAACAGATTAAAATAGCTTGGCAGGGTTCTGAATATATGCTACAGAGAAAGAGGTCCTTAGCTGAAGTGGGGGTTGACACCGTCGGCTTAGAATTTAACCCAAAGCTACTGCCACTACCTAGGCAAATGACGATGATTTTTCGCTTATTTATTACTCCGAGGGAGGGCGATCCTAGTTTGCCAGAACATACGTTGATTAGAGGCATACAAATAAAGGCTGAAAACTTGAATGCTCCTCTTAAGCTCAGTATTGCAATTACTAAAAACGGAGACAAAATAACCCCCCATGTATCATCTGACAAGGTTACTGTGATGGTTGACAAAGACAAACTAACAGTACTCGACTTTATTTTAATTAAGTATGTTGATTTTATTGCGTTTTACTCTGTTAATGAAGTGCTGCCAGAAGGATTAATAAGAAGATATGTACAAGATTAATTTTAAAAAATAATCTTATTTAAAAATGGAGGTTCAACAGTTTAGGTTAGAGCAAATAACTGAACTTCAAAAGGAAATAGAAAGCGACTTATATAAGTATGGAGTTACTAGAATGAAATTTTGCTAAAGCTTTAAATACTCTTTCTTATGTAATTACTGGCTGCTCAGCTGTAGCTGGCGTAAGTGCTGGGTCTAGTGTTGCTATTTTAGCTACTGGGGTTGGGGCGCCAGCCTCTTTAGCATTAGGAGGTCTCGGGTTGGGTTTGGGCGCCATGTCTATGATTGTAAGCGCTGTTTAAAAAAAATTAACTCCTAAATTACAAAAGCACACTGCATTGTAGCCCTAGCATCAGCAAAACTTTGTTCATTAAGATTAAGAATAAGCAAATCATTACAGGATGAAAACATTACGGACGAAGAATTTCAGAAGCTTATGGCCGACGGTGAGGATTACAGACGGCAAAAAATTGAACTTCAAAAGGAGTGGAGAAAGACTTTTACTTCACGACAGGTAGACACTGATGCAATTAAACAGAACATTGAAAAACAAACACACGATCAGTTAAAACCAAAATAGGCTAAAAAATGGTTTACAGACTTAATCACCCTAGCGCAGCTCTCTTACTGGCTATTGATTTTAATCCCTGCCGCCACTGATTCACATGCCACCAGCTCACCGGCTGGTGTGCTTAGCTGATATTGATCGCAGGCCCAGAGCCGTCGTCTGCTTCAGCCGAGTTTGGCGTCCTGCTCTAACCAGTCAAGACATGCGCAGTGGAAAATTCTGTCATGGTCTTCCTGTAAAATACTTTTCGCAAGTGAGTTAACCGAAGTAAATCTGCTTCTGAAATTTTGTTAACCGGAAAAGGCGTGACAAACTTTTCTCACTGCGCATGTGCTAACCTCATTAACATGACAAAATCGAAACAACATTTGTGAGTACGCATGTGCTAACCTTAGTGAATACAATAACATGATGAAATCGAAACAACATTTGTGAGTGCTCATGTGCAAATATAAATTAGTATAATAAAATCGAGTTTGTAAAGTCAGAAGCAAAGACAGAGAATATGCGATCTTACAAAGAAGTAAGAGCAACAGAGGCGCAGATAGACCAAGTTACTCAAGAAATATCTTCATTAAAAAATTTGGCAATGAGTACTGATTCTCAATCACAGCCCGAGTGAAGGGCATAGCGCCGGCGTTACGTAGAAGCTGTCAGGTAAGTTATTGATTTTCCCTCTCCACCGCTAAGCATATGTTGCGTTGCAGTGCACGTGTGTGAATGAGAAAGAGGGAGAGGCGGAGAGGGAGAGAGGTGGAGACAGACAGACAGAGAGATGTTGCGGATTAATTATTTTTTTAATTTATAATTTCATTCTGGTTTAAAAATGAAGCCCGAAGACGTTAAAAAGCTTACACTAATATGCTTTACAAGTTGAATTGGAAGGCTGATAAAAAAGAGTTAAGGAGCAGGTTTGAAAAATCAATTACTGATCTTTTTAATCACATAAATATACAAACAAGCGTGAAGCAGGTCATCAGTGAAATACCAGATTCTTGGCCCTAACCGGCTATAAAGCTGTTTGCCATTTTAGTTGATTATATGGCCTCTAAAGATGTTAATCTAACTTTTTCTACCAGCCCTGAAGGAGTAGTTATTCACTTTAATGAAGATTAGGTTTTGCGATTAGAAAAAACTATGAATAATAGCTGAATTTACATTTACAATTATTTCTTTATTTACTTTAGATTAAAAAATGGCTGCTGAACTCAGTGAATCTGATTTAAAGAATTGTAATGAACTATTTGACGAAACAATGAAAGTGTTAAACATTGATTTTAGTGAATTTGGTTTTGAGAATGATATAGACAATATAATAAAAGATCATAGTGAACTATTTGACGAAGCAATCAAAGTGATGAACATTGACTGTAGTGATTTCAGAAAAAGCTAAAATATTAGCAGGTGTTATTGTAAGGTTAACGTGTCTTGAAGTGTTGCAACGCTTGGGCGAAGAATAAAAATCGCGTTTTTACTTACTTTTATATACATTTATTTTTTTAATTTACGTAAATATTGTGGCTTTAAAAATGACGACCACAAGTAAATTTGAGGATGGAAAACTATATACGATGGAAGAAATATTTGGTAGTGACAAACAATTAAGCAATATGTTTAGTGAAGTAGACATGAATATTATTAACCCTGCAAACGTTCATGAAAGCGTAGCACACGCCATCTCTAAAATCCCAGAGTCTCTTCAGATGGAGCCACCAGTAAAAGTGTTGTTGGCCGTTCTGATTGATTATATAACGCCTGATGATAGTAACATGGAAGTCTGGGTTTCAACAAAACAGAAAGAAGTAATCAGCTATCACGACTTTAACTCTAACTGGGCTGACTACATGCTTACACAGTTTAACCATGCAAGTGAGGAGGCAAAGTTAAGGGGTTCTGGCTGGTCTGAAGGGACAGTCCCCTTTAAATCAAATTGAGACAAACAAAGTTCTATCCTATAGTTGGCAATTCTTACCTTCCTCTCCCAAAAGAGCTAGAGTTTTAAAAAGAGCAGTCTTAAACATACATAATTCTGACAGCATGTGTTTTTATGTGGTGTGTTTTATCGCATTTAACATCCTGTCAAAAATCATGCAAACAAAGTTTTCCAATTATGAAGCATATAAGCAAGAGCTGAACTTTAATAACATAACCTTTCCAGTAAGTATAGAAAGTATATCTCAGTTTGAAGAGCAAAACAAACCAATCACTGTAAACGTATACACATGGTCTGTAGAAGCTGATATAGCGCCTCTAAGGGTTTCTCCCAACGCTCCCACTTTAGGCGAACCACTTGACAAACATGTAGACTTGATACTGTTTGCAGATAGTACAAAGAGCCATTATGTATTAATCAGAACAATAAGCAGACTTATGGGTTTTACTTCAAAGAATCATGCTAAAAAAGAGCTTTGTAGAAGGTGTTTGGTCAGAATCCCCACTATAGAAGCAGGCGCCAGTCATAAGAAACATTTTAAAAGTTTTGTAGACTGCGAAACCAAACTCCTCACACCTAAGCCTGGGTCTAAAGTTAGTTTTAAGAATGTACACAAAATGCAAATGAGCCCGTACGTGGGTTTATGCTGACTTTGAATCGCTCTTACCACAGTACTATGGTCCACAACAGCAAGAACAAAAAACAACCTTATTAACTCACCATCAGATCTGTTTCTTATGCGTTTGTTGTTGTTAGGTCAGACAGTCAACACACAACACCCGAGATCTGCAGAGGTCCCAACGCAGCTAGTAGATTTTTAGAGCAGATGAAACAACTTCGCAATCAGTTATCCAACCAACTAAATCTTTCAAACATTGTTATGACTCCTGAAGGCCAAGAACGCTATGACACATCTACACACTGTTGGATATGTAACAGAGAATTATTAGGTGACACATTAAGAGACCACGATCACATTACTGGAAAGTTCAGAGGGGCCGCGCACAACAATTGTAATCTTCAACTTAAGGTTGATCCCAAAAAATGGAAACTGCCTATCTTCTTTCATAACCTAAGAGGCTACGATTCTCATTTTATCATGCAAGCAGTGACTTCTGAATATAAGAGGGTTACCTGCATTGCACAGTCTTCAGAAAAGTACATGACTTTTACTCTCGATTGTTTATCCTTTTATGACTCAGCCAACATCTGATGGCAAGTTTGGATAAGTTAGCGGGATCTCTACAAGACTTTCCAATCACTAAACAATACTTTAACCCATCTTTAGTGCGTAAAGGAGTCTATCCTTATGAATACATGAACTCGTGGGATAGGTTTGACAAAGACTCACTTCCCCCTAAAGGCGCTTTCTTTTCTAGTCTTAGAGGCAAAGACATAACTGATGCTGAATATGAATACGCACAGAAAGCCTGGACAGAATTACACTGTGAAACGATGGGCGACTATCACGATCAATATTTATTGGCTGACGTGTGTTTATTGGCAGACATCTTTCAGAATTACAGATCTACATGCATGAAACATTACAACTTAGACTCATCACATTACATCCCCTGCGCCTGGCCTTTCTTGGGACGCCTTCTTAAAGTCTACAAACATCCAGATTGACTTAATATCTGATCTACCCACACTTCAGATGATTGAAGACGGTCTAAGGGGAGGTATTAGCATGGCCTCACATCCTTACTGTAAAGCCAATAACAAGTATTTAGACGATTATGACCCAACTAAACCATCCAACTATCTAATGTACTTAGACGCTAACAATCTGTATGGATGGGCCATGAGTCAACCGCTCCCACTGAGAAACTTTAAAATGATAAAAGGACCTCATGATGTCAATACTGTGTTAGGCATGTTGTCAAAACTTACGCCTGATAATCCAGCAGGACTAATCTTGGAAGTAGACTTAGAATATCCTAAAGAATTACACGATCTCCACAACGATTATCCCTTAGCCGCAGAAAGATTAAAGATGAGTCCCATCGAACCTCCTAAATTTGTTCCCAATCTTAGGCACAAAACTAAATATGTGTGCCATTACAGACTGTTACAGTTTTACTTAAGACACGGATTAAAGCTGACAGCTGTTCACAGAATAATTATCTGTGACCAAGAGCCCTTTATGAGGCCATACATCAAGAAGAATACTGATCTTAGAACCCAAGCCACTGATGCTTCAGAAAAAGACTTCTTTAAACTTATGAACAACAGCTGTTTTGGCAAAACCATGGAGAACGTACACAATCGTAAAGATGTTAAATTAGTTACAAAAGAAAACCAAGCAATTAAGTTTGCCTCTGAACCCAACTATCAAGACTTTAGAAGATTTAACGACGGCTTGGTTGGCATTATGATGAAGAAAAAGATGTTAAGTTGGACAAGCCGGTGTTTATTGGCTTTACCGTATTAGAGTTGTCAAAGTTATTGATGTTAGAATTTCTGTACGACTACTTTAAACCACTGTAACCCAGAAGCAAGAGTCCTTTACACAGACACTGACTCTTTTATTCTAGACGTCCCCACAGAAGACTTTTACAAAGACTTAGAAACAGAAGTAGCTAAGGGGGCTGATGGGTGGTACGACACATGCGACTATCCAAAAGATTTGCCTTTACATTTAACTGTTAACAAGAAAGTGATTGGAAAGATGAAGGATGAACTTAATGGGACAGTTATCAAAGAATATGTTGGTTTGCGGTCAAAGATGTACAGCGTTGCCAGCCAGACTTCTGTAATGAAAAAAACTAAAGGCATAAGTAAAGAAGTTGTCAAAAAAAATATAACTCACGATAACTACAAGCAAGCTCTCTTTGAAAACAAAGTATTTCATCACACAAATGTTAATCGCGCTCTACTCTCCATCAAGTAAACACAACTTCAGTTAATAAAAACTCACTAGTCTCTAACAATAACAAGAGAACTTACGTCAATCCTGAGTTCTCATATGCTGTAGGGCATTGCAGAACTTTAAAAGATTAACTTGACTGACTTGGCCTGTACTTAACTTAAGAACCTAACAAGAACATAACTAGTACTTACTTAAGAACATAACAAGAACTTAACTTAAGAACCTAACTAGTAGTTTATATAACTTATAATTTTTTGCACTTAACTTGTAATTTACTTGCACTTAACTTAAAAAGTACTTTCTATAACTAACTTAACTTGTACTTATCTAGTTCTTAACTTGTACTTTACCTAGTTCTTAAAAACTATTCCATAGAAAATGGGTCTACTGCAGGAGTTGCACTTTTTTTGCAGAAGGCGGTTCTTCTTCTTTTACTGTGGGGGCTTGCAGCTTTGTTGTAGGTATGGTGTTAAGTATTTATATGCAAAACCCACCAACAACAGCAGCAGCACCCAATACATAATGATGCACCTTATTGTTTGATTGTGATTGTGATTGTGTTGTTGTTAATTGTGTTGTTGTTGGTGGAGATGCTGTATTATTATCTAATAATTTTTGTTTTGCTGATTGATTTGATTTCTCAGTCTGTTCCATTCAGCAAGTTTACGCCCCGCCTCAACACGTCCAGGATTTTTAGGCTTAGTAACATTACTCACTTGGAGTACATTCTGCCCCTGCGAAGGGTCCTGTGGACTGTCCTGCGGCGTCTTCTTCTCCTGATCGCTCATTTTTTTTTATTGCGATTAAATTTAATATGATCAAAATTAATATGAATAAAAGTAATTAATCCCATGATGAATGGGCATAACATAGTCCCAAATCTGTAGTACATGTCACATGCAAGAGTTTCTAGGGACTTGTTTAAAACCGGATCTTGTGATAAGTCGTATTTAAATCTTCTTCTGAATCAACCAGCGCCATCTTACTTACTAACTTAGCATATAAACTAATCATTGTCTGGCCTACCGATCTAACCATTTTGACCCTAGCTGTGCTTCGTACCTAGCGTAGTACTTTTCAATGTCTGATGTAGACAATTGTTGGATCTGTTCAATACTTAGTTCAACGCCTAAATACTGTCTAGTTTTTCCACACGCGGCCAGAGAATATAATCTTTCTTTATGGCAGTGGTCTACGGAGTAGTCTGCTTGCTCCTCACACTTTAATAGTTCGTCACAATCCATTTTTAAAACAATAAAAAATAATATAATACTTTTAAAACCAAAGAGTTTAAAGTTGGTTAATTATGCAGTGCCTATCGTTGGTGTTATAGTTTATTCAACCCTTGCAAAATGCTTGTTAGGAATAAAACCACCCAACATGGGGAAGATAGAAGATTCGCCAAAACTAGTTGCAACTTTATTTTAGCTTTAACAACAAAGGATTATCTGATTAAAAAGCACATAGACAGCCTTTCGTATTATTATTATTTTAATTATTTTTTTAGTTAATAAAAAGATGAGTGAAAAAAAGATTATCAATACGATTTACCATTCTGCTGTAATTAGCGGCCTTAGTATAGGTTATAGCGTGTTAGCAAAAAACATGTTTAAAATGAAGCCGGTGGATCTAGGAAGGTTAGACATTGAGGACGTTGTTAAGGTTATAGTTGTAATTACTGCAGGGATTGCGTCAAAAGACTTTCTTGTTACACAGGGGATTATCCCAGAAAATATTAGTTCATAGAAAGATTAATCTAGAAAATATTGATTTATAAAAAGATGGCGGGAGTAGTTATGATGGTAGGAGGAGCTATTGTTAATGCCTTGGCCTTCTCTGGAAGCAATTATGTGTTTAGTAAATTGCGGTCCGATGAAGAGAGAGAACGCCATAACAAGGCAATAGAAGATTTAGCCAAGGCAAGAGACGCTTACGAGAAAAGACGAATTGCTCACTTAGGCTTTATTAATAAAAAGTTAAGGGAACAGGGTCATGCAGAGCACACATTTACAGACGTTGATGAGGCAATGAATGAGTATTACTTAGTGACAGGAAAGAAGTTTCTAACGACACCACCGCCAGAACTGTCTGACTTTTATGAACCATCAGAAGAACAGAAAATAGCAGAAATTGGTTTTATTGTGGGTGCTATGGGAGCAATCTATATTCTTGCACAAACAATCTAAAAAATAATTAAAATACAATTAAAATACAGTCCTTCTTATGGACAATACGAAGTACAAAATATATTATTCTCCTAAAGGTTATTGGAAAGGAAAGACTGCTATTGAAAAACTGAGTAAAGCTGCTAGAGTGTCTGAATCAGATGCGAAAGACTGGCTTTCAAAAAAGGCAATTTGGCAAATATATCTGCCTGCCCCCAAAAGAATAATAAGGCCTAGATTTGTTAACTCAGTTCCAAATGACACCCACCAGATGGACTTGCTGTATCTTCCACATGATAAAGTTAGAAGAAAAAGTTTAAGTATGCCCTGACGGTTGTTGACATGGCTTCAAGATACAAAGACGCTGAACCTTTAACAGATAAAAGCTCAACTGCTGTGGCTGTGGCTTTACAACAAATATACATGCGAGGCCCATTAAAGTATCCTAGGATGATCCAGGTTGATGAGGAAAAGAGTTTAAAGGTTCTGTAAACCAGCTGTTTTTAAAGCATCATGTACAGTTAAGAGAGGGATCCCAGGCAACCATCGATCACAAGCCCTAGTAGAAAACTTTAATAAGAATCTAGCTGAACGCCTGTTTACCTATCAATATCACAGAGAAATTATGGACAGAACGCGTAACACAGAATGAGTTAGGAGGTTGCCGGCAGTCTTACGCGCAATGAACAATGAAGAATTTAAAGCAACAGGCCTTAAACCAGTGAACGCAATCAAATTTAAAAAAAATTAGCACTACTGAAGATTCGCAAGGTAATCAAAAACTCTTGCCGTTTGGACTAAAAGTAAGATACTTGTATGCTCCTGGAGAGGCGGAGGGCGATGTTAGAATTAGGGCTACAGATCCTATATGGAGCGTAGATGTATATGAAGTTGAAAGAATTATAAAAACAGACCCTCCCGTGTATTATTTAAGAGAGACTCTTTCATCTAGCGGTGCTACTACGTCTAAAAGGCCCGCCCCTAAAAGATCGTTTGTTCGTGAAGAGCTGCAAGTTGTCCCGCCAAACACAGTTAGTTAATTAAAAAAATAGTATTTATTTTTTGTTAAACTTATTTTTTTTTGTTAAACCATTAGATTTTTATGTGCCTGGAGAGAATGTAAATATGTTCGTTCACGATCACCAAATCTTATCTTGCACGTAAGCCCCCATTTTTAATGTACTAATTGCGTCGATTTTTAGAGGTTTTTGTGTGTTAATTTTGTTTGTGAAAAGGTGTTAAATTTGGCCAAAAAGACATGAGATGGACGTGATTAGTATGTGAAAAGGGGGGTTTTCGTGCAAAATAAGATAGGGTGGTCTTGAACGAACATATTTACATTCTCTTCTCTTAACAAGAAAGATTGAAACACTTTTCTCCACAACGCGCCCATGATAGTATACCATTCAAATTCTTTTTCAAAATCCTCTACAGTCCACTTCGAAAGGTTCCCGCGTATTTCATCGATTCTGGACATGAGATTTGGAGTAAGCAAGATAGGAACGTGGTTCCAACTCTCGTTTGTGCCTTGGTAGAGGTCCATTACTTTTTTTTGAGTAAAAATTCGGGGCGCGCGCATACCCTATTTAACCTCATTTTTTCCCTTCCCCCTACAATTATCTTTTTTTCCCCTTCCTTCTGTCAATTCAAAGTCACAAACAAGCACTAAATGCGTGGTTATAATCTCACTTTAATGGTTTTAAACATCTTCAATGTGCGATTGTACAAACGACAAAGCTTTAAAAACAGAAACAAAAAAAGTAATGTAATACGATGAATTGCAGAGAGAAAGAAAGAAAGAGAGAGAGAGAGAGAGAGAGAGAGAGAGAGAGAGACAGAGACATAGACAGAGACAGAGACAAAGTTGTCCAAGAGATAGTTTATTTGTTAAGTTCCTGGCTCATTTCTTTAGGAACTTTGTAAAATCCCTTATTAAAAAAAATAGCAATTTTGCAAAAAACCCTGAGTAAAACAGTAAGATTGTGTTGAATGTAATCTTAAATAGCGACTTCACATTTTCACTACACTTTGTAAATTCACTGTAACATATATATATATATATATATATAATATATATATATATATATATATATATATAAAATATATATATTAAACATTGCCACAGATAGTAACTCACATTGTATCACACCTGACCACTGATTGCAATATCCAACGATCAGTATAGCAGATACAGATAAACATCCTATTAAACAGACAACTATTAGCCACATATAAGCCTCATATATACCTCGGTAAGAGTTTATCATTCAAGGGTGAATCAAACAAATGAAACCATATGAAAGCAGCATTACGTGGATTTGCAATGACATATTACTTACCAACAATATTAAAACGTCGTAAATTTGCAAATGTGATGGATCGCACAAAATTTACTTACCCTTGTAAATGTGGGGAAAACCTTAAACGGAAATGTCAAATAAAATACACGTCATAGAATTTGCAGATACAAAATGGCATCGAATGGTTAGAAAAGGTGAGTAGTTAAACGCATACAGGTTGAAAGAATGGTGGCCTTGCCGTGACTTACAGTTGGCTGTATGCAGGTGTCCCGCAGACAGATATCCCGCCATTTTCCACCTAACCCATCCCCACCCCAACCGCGCCCCACAGCCAAAACCAAACCCCAAACCCAGGGGGGGGAAAATTACAAACCAAACACTAATTAAAACGAGCCCCCTTTTTAAAACTTGACAGATTGAGGGGGGCCCAAACTGAACGAAAACGGGCTTCACCCCCAACCCTCTCTCTCCCTTTTCAAAGGCCTGGGTAGGTAAAAAACTACCCCCAACACCACCAATTGGGCCCAAATAGGCAAACCCCCTTTTCCGCAAAACGTCGTTTTGTTATTTTTAAACCTTTATCCCCAAAGCCCTTGCGCGTTTGGAAACGAACAGTCGCCGGGGGAAACCCTTAAAAAAAATTTCGGGTTCACGCGTTTTTGGGGTTCCAAAAAGGGGAACTTCACATGACCCTGGTAATCAATGTTTCGGTACCCTTTTGATGAATTGACTTTAAGCTAGAATTTTTTCAGTGACACCAGATTTAACGCCCCTTTACCCAACCCAAAGGGAAATTTTTCCAACGTGAACAGCCATTCTGGCAGACGGGGAAAAAAAAACCCAAAATCAACACAAAAAGGCATCACCAAAAAAGAAAACTCCTAGCCAGGGCACCAGGCAGGGCCAAATTAAAAATCGCAAAAGCGCAGGGGGGGGGATGGGGGGGGTTTTATGGGCCCCCAGACAAGCCAATTTTATCCCCCAAACCGGGGGGGGGGAGGGTGGGGGGGTGTCGTTTTGGGGCCACCGGGGATTGCCACCCTGCTCTCTGCTACTGAAAACAGAAAGGTCCCCGTTTAAACTTTCATTTAAATTCCGTAATCTAACAGTCCTTTCAGGGGTTTTCAAAATTCCAATTCACCCTCCCTTGACATGAAGTCAAATAAAAGCCCCATTTTCCACCGATTCTTTAAATTAAAAGGGCCAGGGCCCATTTGGGGGCGTTAATAAAAGGGTCCATGTCCTTTGGGGGGGTCTTTTCAATGAAAGTCCTGCCCAATTTGATGTGGGTTTTCAATAAAAGCCCCATGTCCACGGATGGAACCGGACCAATTGAAAGCCCCATGTCCTTTTTATGTCGGTCTATAAATCCAGTCCATTTTGATGTCGTTCAATGAAACCCCCGGGTTTACTTGTTTTTTTAAATAAAAGTTCAGGGTTTTAAACCTAACTTTGGGCTCGAAAAAAAAAATTTTTAAAAAACATGGAAATTTGATGCAACTCAAAAAATTCCCAGATCTTTTGGGGAGGGTTGTTCAATAAAACCAAATTATTGATGTTTTCAAAAAAAATCCAGGGGCGTTTGAGGGGCTTCACAAAGGGAACCCTTTTTTCCCTTGATCCCGTTCAATAACAGTGGGTTTTTCACCGAAAATTTAAAAAGGGCCGCCCTTTCCCTGTTCCGGCAGTCTTCGGCCATCTTTGTCTCTGGACCCGTTTTTTGGGGGTTGGGGGGATGGAGGGAGGAGGGGGGTCCAGGGAATTTGGAACGGGGGGGGCGGGAGGGAATAGCCCGGGGCGACCCCGCTTCGGGACAAGCTTTGTAGTCATCAAAGTCCTAAAACCGCAGGGCGTGGACATGGGCGGGGGGGCAGGTCTTCGTTGGCTGGGGTTTGGGGGGTCTTAAACTCGGGTTTCTTTCGAAAACGGATTTTGGGGTGCTGTTTTGGTGGCAGCGCCTCCACCCCCGGCTCCTGGGGGGCGGTTTCCTAAAAACCGGCTCCTGCACCAAAAACCGGGGCCGACTTCTGAAATTCGGGCGGGGGTTGGGAGTTCGTGGTCAAATCCGTTTTTTATGCTTTTGGGAAAGGGTTTGGGGGGGGAGTGGGCCCCTCCGTTTACTTCCGTTTTCTTGATGGGAGTAGACAGGCGGTGATTCAACGTCTGTTTTTTTCCCCGGGATTTCCCTTTTTCGGGTGGGGGGCCCCATTGGAAGGGCCCATGACGAGGGGGGCGGAATGCGGGGGTTCAATTTCGTGAACGAAACAACCCTTCATTTTTATTTTTTTGGCCAACCAAGCATCTCCACGGAAGCGCCATTTAATGTCACGTGTTTTTTTTCATGTGACTGAAACGAAAAAACATTTGGGAGGGTAGTGTCTAGATACCAACCCCCGCACGAATCACTGAAACAAAATATTTAACAACAGAAGGGGGGGGGGGGGTAGTCTAGGACAGAAGGGGGGGACAAACCGGAAAGATAAGGTCGATCATGGTGTGCCCTTTTAAGACGGGAAAACAGAAATATATTGGGGGGAGCCCGAAATTTTTGGTATGCGAAAAGGGAGTGGGGGGGGGGGGGGGGGGGGGGGGGGGGGGGGAGGAAAAAAGAAAGGGGTGAAGAGGGACGGGGGAAAGCAAATAGATTCTGAAATAAAAGGGATAAAAATCAAACGGGCCCAGAAAAGGAGGGGCAAAAAGAAAAAAAACGGGTAGAGAAGAAAAGAAGGAGGAAAAAGGAGAGAGAGAGAGAGAAGGGGAGAGAGAAAAAGAGAAAGAAAGAGAGGGGATTAAAAGGGGAAAAAGCCAAAAATTTGAAAAGGGGCGCCCTGTTTTCGACAAAAAACATCTTCATTGAATCATTTTTTTTTACTTAAATGTGCGCTTTTTCTCTTATGGGGGCCAAATTTACTGTATTTCATCAACGAAACCCTTTGACGGTTAAATCACTGAAACGGCCAAACAGACCTTTAACTGACCGCATGAAAAGCCCCTTTCAAAAAAACAACCAGCAAGAAAATTCATAAAACCGGATGTTGCAAAACTACCCCAAAATTTGGAGAACGGGGGGAAACCAAAACCAACAGTTAATAACAAACAAGTGGGTAACTCTTGCCCCTGATTTAAATTTAAAAACCCCCCCCCCCCCCCCCCCAAAAAAAAAAAAAAAAAAAAAACCCCAAAAGAATGCCATTTTTAACCCGAACCGCCCCAAAAAATGACGACACACAGCAAGCCGAGCAACAAGGAGGCATCCCCATAGTTAGTTTTTTTCCAAATTCGATTGGTCTTTGGGACTTTTTTTCATACCCCCCCAAAACGTGGGAAACCCTTTCCCCTCAATCAGGGAGGGATCGATTTTCGGTTTGAACAAAATGCCCGGGACATTTTTTTGGTTTCATTTTGACCATTCAAAGGGATATCTCATGAAATCATTTTCAAAGGGCCCCAACTGAAAATAAATGATGTAACAACTTAAATCGCAAGCGGAAATTTTCTCTCTCTCTGTCTGCTCTCTCCCTTTTGTCTCCTCCTCCCCTTTTTCCTCTCTCCCCTCCCCCTCCTTTTTCTGTCTCTGTCCTCTCTCTTTTCCCTCTCTCTCCCTCTCCCCTCTCTCTCCCCCTCTCCCCCTCTCTTTTCTCTCCCCTCTCTCCTCTTTTTCCCCCTCTCCGGGGCTCTGGGTTTAAAGGGGGGTTGGGGGTTGTTTCGGGTTTTTCGTCTTTTTTGCGGGGATGTTTTTTCACAGTGTCGCATTTTCACAGGGAAAAGTGACTGCTGGGTTTTTTGCTATTTTTCCCCGCGCGAGGGTGATTCTGTTTTTTAAAAAGGGGGGTTTTCCCCAGAAAATTACAGACACAGCCTGTCTACTTGGCGTTCTGGCCCCTCACTCCCCACCTCATGGGTTTTAAACCCAAGGCAGCCCTGCCCCCCCTTTGGAGGGATGTACCATACCCTTTTCCCCCCCTGATTTCTTTGGTTTACATTTTTTACCCAAAAATCACTGTACGGCATTGGGGCCCTTTCCCAAAGACCCAAAAACCATGCAGGGGCCCCCACATCCAGACTGAGAAAAGACCCAATTTAAACAAACATTGAATTCCATCAACATTAATTAAAAGGGAGATTTTTTTTGAACTTTCAAAATTCCAGGAAAAAAACAAAAAAGTTTTCTTTTAAAAACCCAAAAAGAATCCCGACAGAAAAAAAATTAATCCCAAAGGGATCTTGTTTAAGCAAAAACGAAACACATGGGAAAGGGAAAAAACTTTAAAAAATTTTTATTCCCGAAAAGTCTTCATTGCGGGCAGCTGTGGGGGGCGCGGGGCGAGTGGTGGAAAAGAGGGGTGTGGGTGGTGTGTGTGTGGTGTGTGTGGTTGGGGTGGGGTGTGTGTGGTGGTGTGGTTGGGGGTGTGGGGATTTTTGCATGTGTGGGGGTGGGTTGCGTATGAGTGGGTAAAGTGTTTTTAAAGTTTTGGGTGTTGTGTGGGTGTGTGGTGTGTGTTTGTGTGTTTTGTTGTGGGTGTGTTTTGTTTTTTGGGTGTGTGTGTGTGTTGTGTGTGTGGTTTTTTTGTGTGTTTTTGTGGTTGGTGGGTGTTGTGTGTTGTGCCCTGTGGCGGGGGTTGGGGGTATAGGGTTTTTGTGTGGTGTGTGTGGGGGTGGGTGTGTGTGTGTGTGTGTGTGTGTTTTTGTGAGTGTGTAAAAAGGGGGTTTTGTTTTGTGTGTGTGGGGTGTGGGGGTGGGTGTGTGTGTGTGTGTGTGTTTTGGTGTGTGGGGGGGTGTGTGTGGAATGTTAAAAAAAGTGTGGGGGGGGGGGGTGTGGGGGGGGTTTTGGGTTTTGGGGGGGTTGGGGTTTTTGTGGGGTTTTTGTCCCGGGGGGTCTGCGGTTGGGGCGGGGCGCGAGGTTGTAATATGTGAGAGAGGGGAGAGAAGGGGGAAGAAAAGAGAAAAAGAGAAAGAGGGGGGCATTTCCTGGTTTGCTGTGGGGGTGTGTGTTTTGTGGTGGTTGTTTGGGTGGTTGTGTGTGTGTGGGTGGGTGGTGTGTGGTGTGTGGGGTGTGGTTTTGTGTGTGTGTCCCGTCGGGCGGCTGTTCCCTTTTCCCCCGCTTCGGGCTGTAACTCTATTTTTTAGATTGACTTTAACGATTTTTCACGCCCCGATAAGGGCCCCTTTGGGGGTCGGTTTGGGGTTTAAACAAAATGAATGAAAGAAGGTTTTTAAATTTTTTTTTTTCCCCGTTCAATAACGACCGTATTCCATTTGTATCACAAAACCTATTTTTACGGCAACGTACATACTTTCTCTCTCCTCTCTCTCTTCTCCCTCCCTTTTCTCTCTTCTCTCTCTCCCTCTCCCCCTCTCTCTCCCCCTCCTTCCTCCCTCTCCTCTCTCAAAAACACGGGAAAATAAAAGACAAATGCAAAGTCAACATAAACAGGGTTTTTTTTCCAAAAAGAAAATCAAACAGTAAACAAAAACAAAAACTCAACAGGGGGTTTGAAAAATTGATTTTTTACACTCCAAAAGGGGGAGAAAAAAAGTTTCATAAAAAACACTTTCCCCGCAACACTTTTTAAAAACCCAGCCCCCAAATAATTTAATGAAAGAAAAAAAATGCAAAAAGCAAGGGTTTTTGGCCCAAAGGGAACCTGCTGTGGGCCTGCAAGCCACTGCCATGGGTCACATTAAGACCAAGCTGTACCCCGCAATAAACGTTTCGGGAAAAAAATACAGAAAAAAACAACTATTTTTTATGTCCCCAAAGGCCCTCTTCTGTAATTTTTACGGCAGATCCAAATCCTGCTCGTTCAATTTCCAAGGGTTTTCAGAAATTTTTTTTTATCTGATTGCTTCTTTCTTGAATAGATTCTGTGGTTTTAATGCCTAGGGTAGTTTATCTCAGCAAACCACAGTTACACACAGGGCTTGAATGCTGAGTTTTTGTTTCACAAAAAAAAAAGAAGGGAAAAAAATAAAGAGAGAAAAAAGGGAAAAAATTTAAAGAAAGAAGGAGAAGAGAAAAAGAGAGAAACTAAAACACAATTAAGTTCACAGATTTAACCTATAAATAAAAATCCAAATTACAAAAAAAAAAATGTGGGGAAACAAATAAACCGGCTCTGAGCGTATACCAGCCTGAGAAATATCGATAAAAAATGAATCAGCAGCTGTCTTATCCAGAAAATGTTTTTCTTCTTTTTGTTTTCTCCAGAAAATCTTCTCCTCCTCTCTCTCCCCTCTCTCTCTCTCTCCCTCTCCTCTCTCTCTCTCTCTCTCTCTCTCTCTCTCTCTCTCTCTCTCTCCTCTCTCTCTCGTTCCGAGTTCTATCTCTCTTCTCTCTCTCTCTTCTCTCCCTCTCTCTCTCTCTCTCCTCTCTCTCTCTCTCTTCTCTCTCTTCTCTCCACCACTTTATTACAATAGAATTCCAACAATAGAATTCCAAATCAGAACATCCGTTTTTAACGTATAACGGCGAACTACAAATCAAAACATCAGAACACTTTGTGCAAAATCTCTTACTGTCTTCTTTGCCTTTAGGAGAAAAAAAGTTAACAAGAAGGAAACATGAAAGCAAGAAGGTGTCCCTGATCACTTATAACACTGCCAATGCCATGCACATTTTGTAATGTTCAATGTACGGCACAGAATACTGAACAGTTGTTACATAAATCTGTACAACCAAAAAATAGATCGGTCTAATGGTCAAACAAAGCGTTTTTAAAACACACACACACGCACACACACCCCACACACACAACACACACACACACACACACACACACACACACACACACACACACACAACACGGACACACAAAGAGAGAGAGAAAGAGAGAGAGAGAGAGAGAGAGAGAGAGAGAGAGAGAGAGAGAGAGAGAGAGAGAGAGGGGAGAGAGAGAGAGAGAGACGGGAGAGAGACGGAGACAGTGACAAAGACAGATACAGAGACTCTAGCACGCATGCACGCAAGTACACACGCACCCCCCCCCCCCCCTCTCTCTCTCTCTCTCTCTCTCTCTCTCTCTCTCTCTCTCTCTCTTCTCTCTCTCTCAGAGAATGTAAATATCTTCGTTCAAGACCACCCATCTTATTTTGCACGAAAACCCCCCTTTTCACATACAAATCACGTCCTTCTCATGCTACTTTTAGCCAAAATCAACACCTGTTTTCTAAACAAATTAACACGCAAAACCCCCAAAATTCGACGTAATGGGTTACTTTAAAAGGGGGTTTTCATGCAAAATAAGAGGGTGTCGGAACGATATTTACATTCTCCCCGGGGCATAAAACAACAAAACATTTTAACTTTTATAGGCTTGGCGTCCTATCCCAGCCCCTGGTTCAAATCGTATTACCCGGGGCGGTTGCACCCCTTGCCCCAAAGGGGCCTGCCTAATCTGTTCTAATCATTTTAGCCGGGGGGGGTTTTTGCCTTTTGCGCCGGGGCCCCGCAGTTTAATACTGCATTTTTAATCATCACGTGGGGGGTCAAGGGTCGCTAAGCCGGACGGCCCTACCCCCCCTCCCACGATTAAACTAGAGAAGACAAAAAAGCACACTAAACAGTTTACAATCATGGAAAAAACTTTTTTTTTCACACCCCACTACGCCACCCCCGTCCATCCACCCCCCAAAAACCCGGTATCCCCTTCTTCACTGCCCCCAACCTCCCTGAAAAGACCCTGATAACCCAACTTTTAAAAAGCACCAGTTGCGGTTTTTCACTGCACCTGGGACGCGGATAGCCCGCCATGGTGGTAATATAGGGACAAGGAAAAACCCAAAAGGGACCAAATCTCTAAATCCCCCCCACCCACACTTCTTCCCGGACCCACCCTTCTCTTTTACCGGGCCCCACTACCGCAGGGTCACTGCGTCCCAAAGGGAGCAACGAAAAGTACCCACACTGGCTGGCCACTCCCCCAAAAGGAGGCAGTAGCAAACACCCTTAAAAACCCTCCCCCCCAACACTACAAAACCCTCTCTACCACCCCAGGGGACAACCCTCCCGGCCCGGGGAGAGCTCCACCCCGGGCGCTGTACTTGGCCCCCCTCACGGGCTACACCTCCCCCAAAGACTTGCACCTGGCGCGACCGGGGCCTCCCACGCCGACCCCCGAGACTCTACCCCCCGGCGGCGACCGTGTCTCCCCAGTCCTGACTCCTCCCCCGCGTGGGCACAACACCTAACGACAAAACGCACCAACCCCTCTCGACGAATGGGGGGCTCGAGCCTCCTCCTCTAAAGGCCCCCCGGGGAACAAGGGTGGGGGAAGGGCCGGTGCAGCGCCCTCTCACGAGCCTGACCAGGGAAAAGTAACAGGGGGCTGGAACCAGGGAAAAACCCCGGAGCGGAGGAGAGCGCCCCACAGCGGCAGACGGCCTGGTGGTCCCCTCTCCCGGGAAAGCGCAGGCAACGGGAAACCGCCGCTCCCCCTTCCCGGGACGCGGAGTAGACGCGGCGGCGGGCCCCAGCCCAGACGGAACAGAAAACCGCTGACAACGGGGAAGACAGCTTCAACCAAAAACCATTTTTGCAACTGGCTGAAGGGCGCCAACAAAGCGACACCCCCCGGCACGCCAAGGGCACCAAACCCGACAGGACCTCACTAATAGATCGAAGTCACCCCTTTCCCCCCAAAAACTAACGGGCGGGGCCCCGCCGCCCTCGGAAAAAGCCTTCCCACAACCCCAACCAAAGGAAGCCCCCCCCCCCCCCCCCCCCCCCCCCCCCCCCCCCCCCCCCCCCCTTTCAGAGCAGGTATCCCTCCGCGGGAGCTTCACGCCCCCAACACACAATTTACCAAAACCCCCAACTGTTGAAAACACCAACAACAGCCATTCCGGGCCCCGCCTTCTTGGGTAAAACCAAAGAACAAAAGGGTAACAACGGGAACGAAACCACCCCCCCCTTCCCATTTTTCAAAAAGTGAAGATTGAATTCAAAAATATGTATGCTTATTTCCCCACCCCCCTCCCTGCCAACCTTCCCCTTAACAAAAACCCCAAATTTACACCGACGCCCCCCCACCCCAACCCAAATTTAACAAACCACGCGCACACGCTCTCTATTTCTAAACTACCTTACTCCAAACACAAGGACGGCTTTTTACTACCGCCGATCGGTACACAAAAACCCCTCCCAAATTTTTAACACGGGTAAAACCCCAACAAAAAATTCTCACTCGATGGGCTTTTTTCCCCCACCCCCAACCTATAACAATCCAACTCCACACCACTCACTCGCCCTGCTGTTACTTTTGATGCACCCCCCCCCAACTTTCCAACAACATCACATTTACTACATCTTTTAACCCGAAACATTAAATAAACCTGGCTAACCTGCCTCACACACCTTAACGCAGGCACTTACAGGCACCGTTACACTACGCTCTACATATAAATTTCATAACTGGGGGTGCTCTGACCATGCACGACCGCTATGCAACACTCTACAAATACCACACCCCAGAAACACTTTGCTACGCATTCTTTCCAATCCCCTGACCAGCATACTTCGACAAGTCAACCCCCTTAAACACGGGAAAAGGGAAACTTACGGGTTCTCTCTCTTTTCCTCTCTCTCTCCCCCTTTCTCTCCCCTCTCCTCTCCCCCCCTCTCTTTTCCCCCCTCTTTTCTCCCCCTCTCCCTCTCTCCCTCTCTCTCTCTCTCCTTCTCTCTCTCCTCTCTCTACGGCAAGCACTAAGAATCTCCCCGCCACTTGTCCTTTCCAACACTGCCTCACCAAAAACGGAATGGCTGCAGCTGCAGTGCCCCCTTTGTGATCCCCCATAACAGACTTCATCCTTTCTAAGTACTGAAGGGGAATATCTGTCTGACAAAAAGGGGGGGCCCATAAAAATACCCCTGGAACTTTTGTTTTTCCCCACACTACTGCCAACACTCCTTCTCAACTACGGTGTTCTGCCTGCAGGCTTAATTTCCTCTGCACAGCTACAGGCGCACCCTTTTCGGGGTACTGCTGAACGCATAGCCCCACTCCCACTTCTGAGGGTCAGTCTGGAGCAAAAATTAAACCCAGGCACCGCAAATTAAAACGGGAGGTTGACGAAAGCCTTCAAGCTTGGAACGCCGTTGCACTCGTCGCCCATTTCACCTCCCTGGCGTTCCCTTAGTGAGATCAGTAAGGGGTTTTGGAAAAAGTCACAAAACCGGGGGCAAAAAAAATTTCCCTTAGCCCCCCAAAGAAAGGAACCCCGCATTCCGTTTGGTCTCGGGCCTGGGCGCTCCATAATGCGGTCTTTTTCCTCCGGGCCTTTTTTCCCTGCCCCTACCCTGTCCCCTAATTGGGTTAATTTTCCCTTTCCCCCCAGCTCACCTTTAAGGGTCGGGCTGACCAGAACCTTCCCTGAGTCCGGGAACACACGCTGAGAACTTCTATTGCTGTCCGACCCCATTTGGCCACCGGGATGTATCAATGAAATTATCGACTTTGGGTTTTTCAAGGGGCTGAACAGTTTCCTCATCAGCGCGTGAATACTGCCCCTAAAGTACACAGCCCCCAAATGGAAAACTTCCACGGGAATTGTCCTTCCGGTGTAGCAAAAGCATTTTCGGGGGTCCTCTCTACTATCGGGATCCCCCCAATCCCCCTTTGCGGGGTCATTTTCTGAACACCTTCTTCTCTCCAAGTTTGGAAAACAGGAAATTCGATTCCGGCATGGGTTCAGCATAAAACTGCACTATGCGATTCAACCTCCTGAAGCAACGCAAAACCTGAACGCAAAACCGATTTCCCCCATCTTTCTTCTGCCCAGTCGAGGGGGTGAGCATATGGCATGTCGCGGCTAAATCGCACCCATCCTGATCATGCCTTTGCCTCCCCCCAAACCGTTCTCTTTGCGAAAAAGGCACGGGGTATGGTCGACCTGATAGGGTTTTCTGCGATAACTTAGCTGCACTTTCTAGGTTTTGTGCATGAAGCACATCATCAGTACCTTCTTGATTCGGCCCACAAACTCGTGAAATTTTTCCTACAAAAGTGCTGGTCTTCATGATTATTACCACTTTTGGGGCCCTCTGGGCCCCCAAAGGAAGGGTAGGAATGCCCCTTGCTCAAAAAGGGGAGTTCCCTTTTTCCCTCATCAGCCCTCCGGGCAAAAAATCGCAGAAACCGGGGCTTTTGGGATCGCACACGCCGACGAAGACTTCAGTGGGTTTGCGTGGAAAATTTTCGTCTTTCCCCTACGCATGCGGAAATGGCTTCACCCACTTTTCCCAGTACTGTAAGGGACCTCCCCAATGCAGTTCCAATTTGTTCTGCTTGGTGGGGCCGAAGTACTAGCACTGTGGACCCCACAGCTATCTTCCGGGGCTTCCCCCTCAAGTAAAATGTCGTTGTACCTACCCCGCGGCCCTTGCCAAATTCCCCTTCCCACCGACACCGGTATTTTTTTCCTAAGTTGACGACGTATTCTCCCACTGAGGGAGCTTTCCTTTCCGGTTTGTAACAAGATTCCAAATCTGATCGGCCCGGCACCTGGCTCCATCGCAGTTCAAACGGCAAAAAACCGTCTCTCAGGGGGCCCCACGGTGGGGCAAACAGCAGTGGGGTATCCCCCGACCCAATCACCGGGGTTTCTCCTGAACGTCTCCAGCATCCGCTCAAGTACTTTTTGAAATTTCCCAAACCAAATCCTTGCACTGCGCATGGTATGGTGTGGTAGAAACCCTCGAAGGTAATGTCGGTAGACCCCCTGCTGTTTTGCCGAAAGGGGTTCCTCTATCAGTCATCCCGCCCAGGACTCCCGTTCGTGTCCACATATTGAAAGCTGCCTCTCCCACCGACTCGCTCGTGATTGGCGAAGAGGGACTGCTTCAAGATCCCTTGTCGAAAAGTCGACCATCACCAAACACGTATCGTCCCCCCATTCTGGGATGCGGGAACGAGGGACCAATGATACCCACCCCCAACCCCGCTCGAACGGCCCCGGCATCATGGCATCTTCACGGGGGGTACCTTGAGACTTTTTCCCCTTATCAACAGTACGTGACACTGGAAAATGATGGCAGTACGACGAATGCACATGCATGCCCTGGCCAATAAAAGGGCGACCAACTCGCCCGGCTGGGGGTGGTACCTAATGTCCAAAGGGGGACTCGGGGGCAGCTTTAAATCACCGGGGGCCCGGTTCAGGGGGACGCAGTTTTGACTCGCTACGCCCTTGGGACCCTAAAACCCCGCCCCAGACACCAATTTTCCCGAGCGTACTCACTCTCCAAATTTGGGTGGGGAATGCGTCCTTTTCACACGCACTCCGAGCCTTCCCAAGGTTTCATCCGGGTCTGCATCTAAATTAATCGGGGTAAGGTGTTAAAAAATGCATTTCCTCGAGGCAGTTACGGGTTTTGTTGCCCCCTGTCTCGCGCAGTTCGCATGCCCCTCCCAACTCCGGGTCTGCGTAAAAAAGGCCAAACGGTCCCAACCGGAATCTCCTACCTTTTTTGCAAGTTTTTCCCATCAGGACTTCCCGCACGGGGGTTATTCAGACCAAAACCTCCAACTTCCCTGGATGAATGGTGACTTTAACTCATTACCCCCACAGGTAACACAGACAAAAATCGGGTTCACCAACATACTGGAACGTCTCTTCCCGTGTACCATCTGCGGTACCAAACACTTTGGGCCCCTACAGTGTAAACCGGGACCAGGGGCTTAATCCCTTGGCCGGGGTCCGTTAACTTCCAACGCACGCAGGCTTTTACCGCTGCCACGCAGGGCACACAACGTAGGACACTCGGCTTGGGGGGGGTCCAACAAAGAACAGCCCACGGAAGGGGGCCCGGGGATTTTCCCAGCGATTGGCCTGGTTCTTGCGTTAAAAAGATTATGGTCGAACTAGGGCCTTTGATCCCTGTTCGGCTGTGCAGTGCCCATCATTTTTTGGGTTTTTTTGTGGGCTGGCTCCTTTTTGTTTTATGCTTATTACCCAGGTTGGGGGGTGGGTTTCGTTTGGTTTGCTTGCCTTCCTCCCCCAAACTTTGGCCCCTGCTAAAACAGTACTTTTGTTTTCCATTTTTCAACATTTTCGGCATGTTTTCCGACCCCAAACGTGAATCTGGGGGCAAGTGGTAAAAAAGTTTTTGAAAAAACAGTCCTTAACACCTCGCCCACTCTCATCCTTGCCCCTGGGCCCACCCAGAGGGGGAAAACCCCCCGCTTCTCCTCCCCCATCTGGGGAAAGTCTCAGCGCGTCCTTCTTGAGCTTTAACTTTTCCCGGTAGGCTCACATTAGCCTGAAGTGGGTAACGGCGCTCTTTTTCTATCATAGTCACCTAACTATCCACACTTAACCCCATCACTGCTTCTCTAGCCTTTCCTCTCACGGGGCATCAAACGTGTCGGCCATGAGGTCCGCTCACTTGCACTTGGGGTAAACCCCAAAATTGGGGGTGAAGCGTCACGGTCGTTTTTCCCCCAAAGGCTCAAGGTGGACAGTTTTGTTTCCTTCACCCCGACAAGCTTTCCTATGCCTGCTTCATCTAAGGCCTGCTCTCCTTACAGTACTTCCTCTCTTGCCTCTAAATTGGCTGCCGTTTTGAATTCATTTTCTTATCGCCCTTTCTTCCCCCATCTTTTTCCCCTGCAGTTCCCGTTCCGTCTTCTCGCTGCTTTCTCCCTTTTATCTTTTTTCCGCTTTTAATTCTAGTCCCCCCTGTCTATCACTTTTTTCCCCTTCATCTTCCTCTGCTGCATCTTAACTCCCCCCCTAGCAGCTTTCTCCCTTCATCCTTATCTTTTTGCCCCCCTAACTCCCCCCTCCTAGCGCTTTCTCTTCTTCTCCTTCACTTCTGCCTCACTTTCTCCCCATCCGGAGCTCCAATTTTGTTCTCTCGCCCTCTTTTCACCTCATTACGTACTGAGTCTGTGGGCGAACTTGGCGAGGTCTCCCCCACTAAACCCCTCGCCGCTCCCAAAATTGGCAAACTTTGCATAAACCCCCGTCCCCCGTTCTTTATCCACCCCCCCCATCCTGGTCACTAACCTTGGGGTTTTTTGGGTTTTGCCCTAGGGGGCCCGTGGTCCATGCATATCGGGGCGTACTGCGGGTGGGAGGGTTTTTGTTTAGACAAAGGGTACCCACCACACAGAGCTACAACGGGGCAGTAAATGCGGACGCAACGGAGGTTCCCGACTACGCACAGCCCCTAAGAACCCCCGCACAATAACAATACTCCTAAGCATGCAAAAAGCAAAACTTTTCACCCCAAATTGTGTACCCATAATAACCGACATGGGGGCCCAACCAACAAAAATTACCAATGATTTTGGGGACAGCCCAACAGTGACACCCATTTTCCACCGTCCACTGTGCATGCGCCCGTTAAAATGGGTTTCCAGTCACGGGCCCCACTGTCTCTGGGCCGCACCCCCACATCACAGGCATTTCACCCCTCAAGTCCATGCACTCACAGCTTTCCCGATGCCACAAACTGCGCACCCTCGGTTCCCCCACACATCCCTGGGCTTACACTGCTCTTAAACCCCCACAGGAATCCGAGCACCGCGTGCACACACGGTGGGGACCACTCTACTCACTGGGTATACCGGGGGGCCGGGTGTTCAGTTGGAGAGCGCCGGACCGTGTCCCCGGGGTTGCGGGGTTTGAAATTTTGGTATAGGGGGGTTTTTTCCCTCGGGTTAAACTGGGTTTTGACTCCATTCCCCATTAGTCCTTCGAATGAGAATTAAAACCCAGGTTCCGGGGTGAACGCACGCTAACATCTTGCCCACGAAAATCCCCCTCACCAACTTTCGGAAGAGAAAGGGCCCGTTGGCCCTTTGGGATGGATGACCGTGACACATAGAGCACCTTCCCCGAAGAGGGGTATGGCTGCCTTAATGGGGGGTAAAAAAAAAGGGCATACACACAAAACTCCACGCCTGGCTATACAGGGGTTTTCCGCAGGGTTCAGCCTGGTACGAAAAAAAAAAAAAAAAAAAAACAACTGGGGAAACCCCCATGTAAGGGACACAAAAGACGCCCGGACCCTTCCGGCACCTCCCAAAACTGTACGGGATAATCATCACACTTCCCAAAAACCTTTTAACGTTATTAATCACTATAACCTCAATACGTGCGCAAAACCCCTTCCGCCAAAAACCCAAAACCCGCCCAAAAGCCAAGGAAACCCGCCAAAAGAACAGGGCCTAGTACCCCCTCCCAGGGACGGACGCTCCCACCAAACCCCCCACTACATTTCACAAACAATCACCGGACACAACACCCCGCCTACCCCCTTCTAGCTCCTATCCCTACCCAAACCACCTAATACCCCCCATCTCCCGAAAATGTCACGGCGCTAAACCGGAGGCCCCACCCCCCTACCCCGCCATTACACCTAGAGCAGACAACACGCACACTAAAACCCGTTTTCAATCATGCGCACTTTTTATTTCAACACACACTATGGCCCACCACTCACTCCATCCCACCCCCACACCCATCCCCACTTCTTCACTGACCCACCTACCGATACACCTGATAACCCTAATCTATGCTAAAGCACCAGTTTCGGTATATCCTGCGACCCAGGACGCAGAGATAGCCCGCACACGGGTGGCTAACTACTAGGGCCCAAAGGACAAACCCAAGGGATCAATCCTAAACTACTACCACCCACCTTCTTCCCAGGGGCCCACCCCCTTTTCCCTTTTTACCCGGGGCCCCTACCCACTGGGCACTGCGTCCCAAGGGAGGCAACGAAAAGACCCTACACTGTGCGGCCATAGTCCCAAAAGGGGCAGTAGCAACACCCTTAAACCCCCCCTTCCCCAACGCTACAACCTCCTTTCCCCCCAAGGGACAAAACCCCCCCCGCCCGGAAACCCCGTCCTCGGGGCTGTACTTGGCCCCCCACAGGGACACCTCCCCCGGAAGACTCTGCACCCGGGGCGACCCTGGCCTCCCCAGTTGACTCCCCCCAAAACTCTACAACCCCCGGTGCTGTGGCTCCTCAGCTGACTCCCCCCCCGCGCGGGGGACACACCTAACGCACAAAACGCACCAGCCCCTCTCGACGAATCCGGGGGTCGACGCCCCTCCTCTGAAGGCCCCCCCCGGACACTAAAGGGGGAGGGAAGGGCCGGGCAGCGCCCCCCCAGGCGCCTGACCAGGGGAAAAAAACAGGGGCTGGGGAGCTCAGGGAAAAAAACCCCCCTTTCAGGAGGAGAGCTGCCCCACAGAGGCGTGGGCCTGGAGGGGCTCCCTTCCCCGGGGAAAACAGCAGGGAAGGGGAAACCGCCCCTCACCTGCCGCACCGGCAGTAGCTGCGGCGGTCTGGGCCCCCGCCTCAGGGCGGAAAAAGGGAACCCCTTTACAACGGACAGACAGACGTTCAACCACACCAGTTCTGCAAGGGTAAATGGCTGCCACAAAGATACCCAACTCGGCACAGGCCAAGGGCAAACCCAAACCCGACAGGGCCTGGCACTAACTATACTCAAGTCACCCCAAAAACTAAAAAGGCGCTCCGCCGCCCTACAAGGGTACGTCCCTCCACGAACACCAGGGACTGAAGTGAAGCTACCCCAACCATTCCCCCTGGGCAAATCAAGCGAACCTACTCACAAAAACAAAAAAGGATTGGGCAAGGGAGCGTACCCTCCAGAGCTACACCTGACCAACGGAATATTGTTGCTCGGCAACAACATGACAATTTTCCACAACAATCACAGACTTGACAAAACCCCAAAAACCCCAATCCTCCCCCCCCTTTTTGTTGAACCAAAATAACAAAAAGGGGAACAATCGGGAAAAGAAAACCAAACCCCCGCTTCCATTCTTCAACAAGTAAATTGGAATTCAAAATATTTTAGTCTTATTTTCCCCCGCCACCACCTGCCAAAACCTTTCCCCCTTTTCCAAAAAACCCCAAAAAATTACCACCACGCCGCCCACACATGTACACTAGCCACGCGACACGCCTCTATTTCGAACTACCCCTTATCCAAACACAAGGGCGGCTGATTTACAACCGCTGATCGGTGACAGTGGGGGTGAGCTTCACGTGGCACGTTCAACAATTGACAAGGAGTATGACATCAATTCTGCCGGGCCCAAAAAACCGCTGCCGGCCCCCGTATCTTCTTTTGGGGCTGCCTACGAGTCAAAAGTGTGTTAGTCTGCACTGAACAAAAAAAGGCGAGTCAAGCCTGAAACTGGTTTTGCTTCACAAGAACTGCAATTGAGTTAGTTCTAAGAAAGCCAAACTGAACATTTTCGTATTCGGATGACAAAAAAAATAATATTTAAATACAAAAAAGTTTACGGGGAAAAGATTTTTTATCTTAAAAAAATTTGAAGTGGCGAGCCTTGTCAAAACCAACCCACCCAAAAGAAGCCCAATCTTTTGGAAACGAAGAAGGAAAAAAGGGAAAAGACTAAGTGAATGGGTGTTTTTTTACGTAATTGTTTTGTAGAGCAACTTTAGATGAGCCCATTGATGAAGGTTTTTTTTTATAACTTAAAAACTAACCAAATTTGCCTTTTTTATGAAACTGGTTTTGGACCAAGGCCGGCGAAAACAAAACTCTTCAGCATGCTTTGGTTTAGGCCTTTTCTTAAGAGCAAAAATGTTTTAAAAAAATCTAACCAAAAACGTCGTGCGGGGATATTTGAAAAACGAAATTTTTATGAACCCACTCTTGGGAAAAACGGCAGAAAATATCATTTGTTTTTACCACTATCCAAAGTTCCACAAGCTCGGAATTTCTATTCACGCTTGTATGAGAAAAGAAAGCTCATTTTAAAATATATGCAATGTGACACTGGCTTTCGCGAGTTCTGGCAGAGTGGTTTAAACGCGGCCTTCTGGCTAGCTGCTGTGAAAAAATCAATACTAGCCGAGGAAGCAGGCTCCAGCTAAAGGCTAAAAATACACCAGAACTGTGTCACCCTTCGGTTTAGATTTTGCTTTGACTAGAAAGTCCCTCAACAGGGCTAAAAATACACCAGAACTGTGTCACCCTTCGGTAGATTTTGCTTCAACTAGAAAGGCCCTCAACAGGGCTAAAAATAATACTAAGGGAGGTAATCCTGCACACCCCCACCCACCCCCCACTCACGCACCCACCACCCCCACCCCTCACGCACCCACCACCCCACCCCACCCTCGCCCACCCCGCCCACGCACGCACACCCGACCCCCGCTCACACATGCACGCACACACATATAACTTCTGATTCTTGCGCAAAAAAAGGGAGAAACTGATTACTTAATTTTTTTAATTTATGATTTTAATCTGGTTTAAAAATGAAGCCCGAAGTAGCTACAGAGCTTATTAATATACTTTACGAGTTGGATTGGGAGGTCGATAAAGATCAGTTAAAGAGCAGGTTTGAAGAATTAATTACTGATCTTTTTGAGCGCATAAATATGCGAGGAAAGCGTGAAGCACGCTATCAGTTAAAATACCAGATTCTTGGCCCCAACCGGTTATAAAGTTGTTTGCCATTTTAGTTGACAATATGGCTCCTGAAGATGTTAATCTGACTGTTTCTACTGACTCTGATAGGAGTAGCTATTCGCTTTAATGAAGATCAGGTTTTACGATTAGAAAAGACTATGAATAATAGCTGAATTTACAATTATTTTTTTATTTATTTTAGATTTAAAAATGGCTGCTGAACTCAGTGAATCTGATTTAAAGAATTGTAATGAACTATTTGACGAAACAATGAACGTATTA
>JAFLJL010019111.1:38353-51573 GCA_018398815.1 Conus ventricosus
CCCCCACCCCAAAACCCACACCCCCACACACACACACACACACCCCCCGCTCTTTCCCTCCACTCGCCCACAGCTGTCACCCACAGCTGTCAGCAATAGAATGACTATTCTCAGGAATGCAAATTTGTTGAAGAATATTCATTCATGTGTTTCGTATTGCTTAAACAAGATGCCTTGACTTGAATTTTTTTTTCTGTCTGGACTCTTTTTCGGTAAAGCAACTCTTTGTCTTAGTCTCCTGGAATTTTGCAAAGTTCAAAATAAAATCTGCCTTTAATATGTGTGATGGAATTCAACTGTTTGCTTACTTGGGTCTTTTCTCAGTCATGGATGTGAGTGGTCAATGCATGGTATGGGTCATCTGGACTGCCCCAATGCCCGATCACAGTGACTTTGGGTGCAAAACTGTGACAAAGAAATCAGTGGGGGAAAGGAAATGTTACATGCCTACGAAGGGTGGCAGGGCTGCCTTGGTGTTACAACCATGAGGTGAGAGTGAGGGTGACAGAACGACAACGTAGACAAGGACTGTGTCTGTATCATTACTAGCACCTAAAAACAGCATCAGCCTCGACGACGAGAAAATAGCAATAACAGCAGTCACATTTCCCTGTGTAAAATGCGACCACTGTGAACAACATCAGCAGCAAAAACAAGAACGAGAACAGCAACAATAACAACACACACAGTTAACACAGGGGAGAGAGAGAGAAAGAGAAAAGGGGAGAGAGAGAGAGAGAGAGAAGAGAGAGAGAGAGAGAGAGAGAGAGAGAGAGAGAGAGAGAGAGAGGAGAGAGAGAGACAGAGAGAGAGAGAGAGAGAGAGAGAGAGAGAGAGAGAGAGGACAGAGAGACAGAGAGACAGACAGAGAGAGAGAGAATTACGCTGACGATAAGATTGATACATCATTGTATTTTCAGTTGATGGCATTTGAAAATGAATTTCATGGGCGATATACATTGTATAGTCAACATGTAACAACAAACATAGTCCCAGGCATTTTGTTCAAACCGATAATCGATACCTCCCTGATTGAGCGCGACAGGTTCCACAGTGTTGGGAGTATGAAAACAAGTACCAGGGCAATACGAACTTCGGCAAAAACTAACTATGGGGATGCCTCCTTGTCTGCTCGGCGTGCTGTGTGTCGTCATTTCTTCTGGACGATTCGGTGTTCTAAATGCATTCGTTTGGAGGTTGTTTTTTTTTTTTTTTTTTGGGGGGGGGGGGGGGGGGGGGTGTTTATTTCATCATGGGAGCAAGAGTTACCCCACTTGTTTGTTATTAACTGTTGGTTGTTCCCTGCCGCATTCAAGTTCTCCAAACTTTGGGATAGTTTTGCACACATCAGAGATGTATGAATACTAGCTGGTTGTTTTATGAAAAAGGTCTGTCATGTCGGTCAGTTAAAGGTCTGCTTTGAGCCGTATCAGTGCATCACACCGATCAAAAGATTACGAATCTGATGAAATACAGTAACTTTGCCTCCATAAGTAGAAAAAGCGCACATGAAGTAAAACCCGTGATTCAATGAAGATGTTTTCTTGTCGAAACAGGGCGCCTCCTTTTCAAATTTTGGCTTCCCTTTCAATCCTCTCTCTCTCTCTCTCTCTCTCTCTCTCTCTCTCTCTCTCTCTCTCTCTCTCTCTCTCTCGCTCTCTCTCTCTCTCCTCTCTCTCTCTCTCTCTCTCTCTCTGTCTCTCTCTCTCTCTCTCTTTGCCCTCACATTACCTGGCCTGATCGATTTTTATCCATATATTTCAGAATCTATTTCGCGATACCCTCGTCCCATCTTCACACTTTCTTTTTTACCTCTCCCCCCCCCCCCCCCCCCCCCCCCCCCCCGGCCTCCCCCCACTCCACTTTTCGCATCACAACCATTGCGACCCTCCACCAACTATATTATACTGTCCCTTTCCCAGTCTCTAAATGTCACCACCATGACTCGACCTTATCTGCCGGTTATGTCCCCCTCTTCTGTCCTAGACTACCCCCCCTCCCCCTTCTGTTGTTAAATATTTTGTTTCAGTGATTCAGTGGAGATGCTTGGTATCTAGACACTAACATCAAGTGTTGTTTCGTTTCAGTCACATGAAAAAGGCACGTGACATTAAGCTGGCGATTCAGTGGAGATGCTTGGTTGGCAAAAAAAAATAACATGAAGTGTTGTTTCGTTTCACAGAAATTGAACCCCTGCATTCCGCCCCTGTCGTCATGGCCGTTCCAGTGGCCCCACCACCAGAACCGGAAGTCCCGGAAAACACAGACGTTGAATCACCGCCTGTCTACTCCCATCAAGAAACGGAAGTAAACGGAGGGTCCCACTCCAGCTCAAACTTCCCGAAATGCATCAAGAAACGGATATGACCACGAACTCCAACCACAGCCCGAATCTTCCAGAAGTCGATCCTGGTTCTTTGGCTGCAGGAGCCGTTGTAGGAGCCGCCGCAGGAGCCGCCGTGGCAGGCGCTGCCACCAAAGCAGCAGCCACAAACTCCGATACGAAAGAACCTGACGTGAAGACCCCGGAAACCCCAGCCAACGAAGACCCTGCCCCCTGCCCATGTCCACGCACCTGCAGGTTGAGGACTTTGATGACTACAAAGCTCTGTCCCCGAAGCACGTGTCGCCGGTCTATTCCCCTCCAGCCCTCCCCGTCCCAGAGTACGTGGACCCCCCTCCTCCCTCCCCATCCGCCAACCGGCACAGAACGCTCCAGAGACAGAAGATGGCACGAAGACTGCAGGAACAGGAAGGTCTGGACTTTTGATTGACGGTGAACACCGACTGTTATTGAACAGCATCAAGGGAACATAGATTCCTTAGTGAAGAACATCAAACGATCCTGGACTTTTATTGAACAACATCAAATAATTCTGGACTTTTATTGAACAACATCAAATGATCCTGGACATTTATTGAGTAGCATCAAGTTACCATGTCTTTTTAAAAATTTTTTTTTATCGAGCAACGTTAGGTAAACCATGAACTTTTATTAAAAATCAAGTAAACCTGGGCTTTCATAGAACGACATCAAGTGGACATGGACTTTCATAGACCGACATCAAATGGACATGGACTTTCATTGAACGACATCAAGTGGACATGGACTTTCATTGACCGACATCAAATGGACATGGACTTTCATTGAACGACATCAAATGGACATGGACTTTCATTGAACGACATCAAATGGACATGGACTTTCATTGAACGACATCGAGTGGACATGGACTTTTATTTGACTTACATGATCAAGGGAGGCTGAACTTGGAATTTCAGAATCCAGTGAATGCGACTGTTAGATTACGGAATCAAATGAACGTGAACGGGGCACCTTACTGTCTCAGTAGCAGAGAAGCAGGCTGGCAATCCCTGGCTGCCAAATCGACACCCCACCACCATCCCCCAGCGCTTTGCGATAAGATTGGCTTGTCTGGTGCCCATAACCCCCCTCCCCATCCCTCCCCTGCGCTTAGCGATAAAATTGGCATGCCTGGTGCCCATGGCTAGGAGTTGTCTTTCTGGTGATGTCATTGTTGTGTTAGATTGGTTTCCTGTCCCTGTCTGCCAGAATGGCTGTTCACGTCTGAAATTGCCTTTGATTGGTAAAGACGTTAAATCTGGCTGTCACTGAATAATTCTAGCTTAAAGTCAATTCATCAAAGGATACCGAATCATTGATTACCAGGGTCATGTGAAGCTTAACTTTATGGAACAAAATCGCGTGAATCTGAATTTTATTTAACGGGATCCAATGATCGACTGTTCAGTTTCCATCAGCGCAAGGGCTTGGTGACTCACCGGATAATAATAACAAAACGACGATTAGCGAAAGAGGCTGTTTGCCTATTTGTCTCACATGCTGCGTGTGTCATAGTCTTACCAATCTAGGCCATCCGAAAAGGGACGAGAGAGGGTGTTGTGAAAGCTGTTTCTCGTTCAGTAATGGACCCCACTCAATCTGTACCAAGTAAAATGGGGGCTCGTTTTAATTAAGCTGTAGGTTTGATAATATCACAACACATAGGCATCAAAAGAGGAAGATGGTGTGGCTGTGGGCGCGGTTGGGGTGGGGATGGGTTAGGTGGAAAATGGCGGGATATCTGTCTGCGGGACACCTGCATACAGCCAACTGTAAGTCACGGCAAGGCCACCATTCTTTCAACCTGTATGCGTTTAACTACTCACCTTTCTAACCATTCGATGCCATTTTGTATCTGCAAATTCTATGACGTGTATTTTATTTGACATTTCCGTTTAAGGTTTTCCCCACATTTACAAGGGTAAGTAAATTTTGTGCGATCCAATCACATTTGCAAATTTACGACGTTTTTAATATTGTTGGTAAGTAATATGTCATTGCAAATCCACGTAATGCTGCTTTCATATGGTTTCATTTGTTTGATTCACCCTTGAATGATAAACTCTTACCGAGGTATATATGAGGCTTATATGTGGCTAATAGTTGTCTGTTTAATAGGATGTTTATCTGTATCTGCTATACTGATCGTTGGATATTGCAATCAGTGGTCAGGTGTGATACAATGTGAGTTACTATCTGTGGCAATGTTAATATATATATATATATATATATATATATATATATATATATATATATATATATATATATATGTTACAGTGAATTTACAAAGTGTAGTGAAAATGTGAAGTCGCTAGTAAGATTACATTCAACACAATCTTACTGTTTTACTCAGGGTTTTTTGCAAAATTGCTATTTTTTTTAATAAGGGATTTTACAAAGTTCCTAAAGAAATGAGCCAGGAACTTAACAAATAAACTATCTCTTGGACAACTTTGTCTCTGTCTCTGTCTATGTCTCTGTCTCTCTCTCTCTCTCTCTCTCTCTCTCTCTCTCTCTTTCTTTCTTTCTCTCTGCAATTCATCGTATTACATTACTTTTTTTGTTTCTGTTTTTAAAGCTTTGTCGTTTGTACAATCGCACATTGAAGATGTTTAAAACCATTAAAGTGAGATTATAACCACGCATTTAGTGCTTGTTTGTGACTTTGAATTGACAGAAGGAAGGGAGAAAAAAAAGATAATTGTAGGGGGAAGGGAAAAAATGAGGTTAAATAGGGTATGCGCGCGCCCCGAATTTTTACTCAAAAAAAAGTAATGGACCTCTACCAAGGCACAAACGAGAGTTGGAACCACGTTCCTATCTTGCTTACTCCAAATCTCATGTCCAGAATCGATGAAATACGCGGGAACCTTTCGAAGTGGACTGTAGAGGATTTTGAAAAAGAATTTGAATGGTATACTATCATGGGCGCGTTGTGGAGAAAAGTGTTTCAATCTTTCTTGTTAAGAGAAGAGAATGTAAATATGTTCGTTCAAGACCACCCTATCTTATTTTGCACGAAAACCCCCCTTTTCACATACTAATCACGTCCATCTCATGTCAGTTTTGGCCAAATTTAACACCTTTTCACAAACAAAATTAACACACAAAAACCTCTAAAAATCGACGCAATTAGTACATTAAAAATGGGGGCTTACGTGCAAGATAAGATTTGGTGATCGTGAACGAACATATTTACATTCTCTCCAGGCACATAAAAATCTAATGGTTTAACAAAAAAAATAAGTTTAACAAAAATAAATACTATTTTTTTTAATTAAACTAACTGTGTTTGGCGGGACAACTTGCAGCTATTCACGAACAAACGATCTTTTAGGGGCGGGCCTTTTTAGAGTAGTAGCACCGCTAGATGGAAAGAGTCTCTCTTAAATAATCACGGGAGGGTCTGTTTTTTAATTCTTTCAACTTCATATACATCTACGCTCCATATAGGATTCTGTAGCCCTAATTCTAACATCGCCCTCCGCCTCTCCAGGAGCATACAAGTATTTACTTTTAGTCCAAACGGCAAGAGTTTTTGATTACTTGCGAATCTTCAGTAGTGCTAATTTTTTTTAATTTGATTGCGTTCACTGGTTTAAGGCCTGTTGCTTTAATTCTTCATTGTTCATTGCGCGTAAGACTGCCGGCAACCTCCTAACTCATTCTGTGTTAGCGTTCTGTCCATAATTTTCTCTGTGATATTGATAGGTAAACAGGCGTTCAGCTAGATTCTTATTAAAGTTTTTTTACTAGGGCTTGTGATCGATGGTTGCTGGGATCCCTCTCTTAACTGTAACATGATGCTTTAAAAACAGCTGGTTTACAGAACCTTTAACTCTTTTCCATCATCAACCTGGATCATCCTAGGATACTTTAATGGGCCTCGCATGTTATATTTGTTGTAAAGCCACAGCCACAGCAGTTGAGCTTTTATCTGTTAAAGGTTCAGCGTCTTTGTTATCTTGAAGCCATGTCAACAACCGTCAGGGCATACTTAAACTTTTTTCTTCTAACTTATCATGTGGAAGATACAGCAAGTCCATCTGGTGGGTGTCATTTGGAACTGAGTTAAACAAATCTAGGCCTTATTATTCTTTTGGGGGCAGGCAGATATATTTGCCAAATTGCTGTTTTGAAAGCCAGTCTTTCGCATCTGATTCAGACACTCTAGCAGCTTTACTCAGTTTTTCAATAGCAGTCTTTCCTTTCCAATAACCTTTAGGAGAATAATATATTTTGTACTTCGTATTGTCCATTTAAAAAGGACTGTATTTTTATTGTATTTTAATTATTTTTTAGATTGTTTGTGCAAGAATATAGATTGCTCCCATAGCACCCACAATAAAACCAATTTCTGCTTTTTCTGTTCTTCTGATGGTTCATAAAAGTCAGACAGTTCTGGCGGTGGTGTCGTTAGAAACTTCTGTCCTGTCTCTAAGTAATACTCATTCATTGCCTCATCAACGTCTGTAAATGTGGCTTTGCATGACCCTGTTCCTTAACTTTTTATTTAATAAAAGCCTAAGTGAGAAATTAGTACTTTTCTCAGTATGCGTCTCTTGCCCTTGGCTAAATCTATCTTATTGCCTTGTTATGCGTTCTCTCTCTTCTTTCGGACGCATTTACTAAACAATAATTGCTTCCAGAGAAGGCCAAGGCATATTAACAATAGGACTCCTCTACCATCATAATCTAATCCCGGCCTATCTTTTTATAAATCAATATTTTCTAGATTAATCTTTCTTATGAACTAATATTTTCCTGGGATAATCCCCTGTGTAACAAGAAAGTCTTTTGACGCAAATCCCTGCAGTAATTACAAAAAAAATAAAAACTATACCTTAACATGTCCTCAATGATCTAACTTCCTAGATCCACCGGCTTCATTTAAACCTGTTTTTGCTTAAACACGGACGATAACTATACTAAGTGCCGCTAATTACAGCAGAATGGTAAAATCGTATTGATAATCTTTTTTCACTATCTTTTTATTAACTAAAAAAATAATTAAAATAATATAATACGAAAGGTGTCTATGTGCTTTTTATTCAGATAATCCTTTGTTGTAAAGCTAAAAATAAAGTTGCAACTAGTTTTGGCGAACTCTGCTATCTTCCCCATGTGTGGGTGTTTTATTCCTAACAAGCATTTTGCAAGGGATTGAAATAAGACATATAAAACACCCACGATAGGCACTGCATAATTAACCAACTTTAAATCTTTGGTTTTTTAAAAGTATTATATTATTTTTTATTGTTTTAAAATGGATTGTGACGAATCTATTTAAAAGTTTGAGGAGCAAGCAGATACTCCGTAAGACAACTGGCCATAAAGAATAGATTATATTTCCTCTGGCCGGTTGTGGAAAAAACTAGACAGTATTTAGGCGTTGTACTGAAGTTATTGAACAGATCCATACAATTGTTACATCAGAACATTGAAAAGTACTACGCTAGGTACGAAGACACAGCTAGGGTCAAAAATGGTTAGATCGGTAGGCCCAGACAATGATTAGTTTATATTGCTAAGTTAGTAAGTAAGATGGCGCTGGTTGATTCAGAAGGAAGATTTTATAAATACGACTTACACAAGTTCCGGTTTATAAACCAAGTCCTAGAAACTCATGCAGTGTGACTATAGTACTACAGATTTGGGACTATGTTATTGCCCATTCATCATGGGATTAATTACTTTAATTCATATTTAATTTTGCTCTTTTTAAAGTATCGCAATAGAAAAAAATGAGCGATCAGGAGAAGATGACCGCGCTAGGGACAGTCCGCAGGACCCTTCGCAGGGGCAGATGCTACTCCAAGTGGAGTAATGTTACTAGCCTAAAATCCTGGTCGCTGATTGAGGCGGGGCGTAAACTTGCTGAAAGGAACAGACATGAGAAAATCAAATCAATCAGCAAAAACAAAAATTATTAGATAATATACAGCATCTCCACCAACAACTAACACATTATCAACACACAATCACAATCACAATCAAACAATAAGGGATGCATCATTTATGTATTGGGTGCTGTGCTGTTGTTGGTGGGTTTTTTGCATTTTAAATAGATTAACACCAGCCTAACAACAAAGCTCGCAAGCCACCGACAGTAAAAGAAGAAAGAACCGCTTCTGCAAAAAATAAGTTTGCAACCTCCTAGCAGTAGGACCATTTTCTATGGATAGTTTTTTTTTTTTAAGAACTAGGTAAAAGTACAAGTTAAGAACTAGATAAGTAAAGTTAAGTTAGTTAGAGAAAGTACTTTTAAGTTAAAGTGAAGTAAATTACAAGTTTAGTGCAAAAAATTATAAGTTTTATAAACTACTCCCAGTTAGGTTCTTAAGTTAAGTTCTGTTATGTTCTTAGATTGAAGTACTAGTGATGATTCTTGTTTTTGGTCTCTTTAGGTTAAGTACAGGCCAAGTCAGTCAAGTTAATCTTTTTAAAGTTTGCAATGCCCTACCGCATATGAGAAACTCAGATTGACGTAAGTTCTCTTGTTATTGTTAGTTGACTAGGTGATGTTTTTATTACTGATAGTTGTGTTTACTTCATGGGAGAGTAGAAGCGCAGATTAAATCTTGTGTAGTGATGATATTACCTTGTTTTCAAAGAGAGCTTGTTGTTAGTTTTCGTGAGTTATATTTTTTTGACAACTTCTTTACTTAATGCTTTTAGGTTTTTTCTTTACGAAGTTTGGCTGTCATACGCTGTACATCTTTGACCGCCAAACCACATTATTTCATTTGATAACTGTCATTAAGTTCATCCTTCTTCTTTTCCAATCAACTTTCTTGTTAACGGTTGATTGTAAAAAGGCAAATATTTTGGATAGTCGCAGGTGTCGTACCACCCATCAGCCCCTTAGCACTTCTGTTTCTAAAGTCTTTGTAAAAGTCTTCTGTGGGGTCGTCTAGATTAAAAGTGTCAGTGTCTGTGTAAGGACTCTTGCATCTGGGTACAGTGGTTTTTAAAGTAGTCGGGACAGACAATTCTCACATCAATAACTTTGAAACTTATTACGGTAAAGCCAATAATAACGCCTTGTCAATCTTAAACATCTTTTTTTTCATCATATGCCAAACAAGCGTCGTTAAATTCTTCTAAGTCTTGATAGTTGGGTTCAGAGGCAAACTTAATTGCTTGGTTTTCGTTTGTACACTTATTTAACATCTTTACGGATTGTGTACGTTCTCCATGGTTTTGCCAAAAACAGCTGTTGTTCATAAGTTTAAAGAAGTCGTTTTCTAAGCATCAGTGGCTGGGTTCTATGATCAGTATTATTCTTGATGTATGGCTTCATAAAAGGGCTATTGGAATCACAAGATAATTGTTCTTGTGAACAGCATGTCAGCTTTAATCCGTTGTCTTTAGTTCAAACTGTAATCAGTCCTGTAAATGGCACTATATTAGTTTTGTTGCTAATGATGGGAAACATATTTAGGAGGTTCGGATGGGACTCATCTTTAATCTTGTCTGCGGGCTATGGGTTAATCGTTGTGGAGATCGTAGTTTGTAATTCTTTAGGATATTCTAAGTCTACTTCCAAAGTTTTGTCATGCTGGATTATCAGGCGTTACAGTTTTGACAACATGCCCTTACACAGTATTGGACATCATGCAGATAAGTGTCATTTTATCATTTAAAGTTCTCAGTGGGAGCGGTTGATCATGGCCCAGCCATACAGATTTGTTAGCGTCTAAGTACATTAGATAGTTGGATGTTTAGGTGGGTCACATAATCGTCTAAAGTACTTGTTATTGGCTTTACAGTAAGGATGTGAGGACCATGCTAATACCTCCCCCCCTTAGACCGTCCTTCAATTTCTGAAGATGTGGCGTAGATAGATATTAAGTCAATCTGAGATGTTTGTAGACTTTAAGAAGGGCGCGGGGGCGTTAACCAAGGAAAGGCCTGGCGCAGAGATGTTATGTGATGAGTCTAAGTTGTAATGTTTCTTGGCATCGTAGATTCTGATTCTGAAGATGTTCTGCCAATAAATACAGTCAGCCAATTAATATTGATCGCTGATAGTCGCCATCGTTTCCACAGTGTAATTCTGCTCAGGCTTCTGTGCGTATTCATATTAAGCATCAGTTTATTGTCTTTTGCCTCTAAGACTAGAAAGAATGCGCCTTGTAGGGGGAAGTGAGTCTTTGTCTAAACCTATCCCACGAGTTCATGTATTCATGAGGATAGACTTCCTATACGCACTAAGATGGTTAAAGTATTGTTAGTGATAGAAAGTCTTGTAGAGATCCCGCTATCTTCATCAAACTTGCCCTCAGATGTTGGTGAGTCTTAATAGGTAAGACAATCGAGGAGAAAAAGTCATTGTGAACTTTTCTGAATCAAGACTGTAGCAATGCAGGTAACCCTGCCTTATATTCAGGGGAAGTAACACTGCTTGCATTGATTAAATGAGAATCGTTGCTCTTAGGTTATGAAAGAAGATTTGCAGTTTCCATTTTTTCGGGATCAACCTTAAGTGGAAGATTACAATTGTTGTGCCGCCCTTGAACTTTTCCAGTATGGTCGTGCGTCTTTTAAATAGTGTCACCTACTAAGTCTCTGTTTACATATCAAATCAGTGTGTAGATGGGGTCATAGTCGCTTCTTGGCCTTCAGGAGTCATTAACAATGTTTGAAAGATATTAGAATGGTTTGGATAACTGATGCGACAAGTTGTTTCATTGCTCTAAAAAAATCTACTAGCTAGAGTTGGGTCCTCTGCAGATTCGGGGGTTTGTGTGGTTGACTGTCTGTCCTAACATACAACAAACGCCATACTGATGACAGATCTGATGAGTGAGTTAATAGGTTGTTTTTTGTTCTTGATGTTGTGACCATAGTGACTGTGGTAAGAGGCGATTCAAAGTCAGCATAAACCACGTACGGGCTCATTTGCATTTTGTGTACATTCTTAAAACTAACTTTAGACCCAGAGCTTAGGTGTGAAGGAGTTTGGCTTTCGCAGTTAAAAAACTTTTCAAATGTGTCTTATGAATGGCGCCTGCTTCTATAGTGGGGATTCTGACCAAACACCTTCTTCAAGTCTTTTTTATGCATGATTCTTTGAAAGTAAAAACCCATAAGTCTGCTTATTGTTCGGATTAATACAAAAGGCTCTTTGTACTATCTGAAAAACTGTATCAAGTCTACATGTTTGTCAAGTGGTTCCCCTAAGGGGGAGCTTTGGGAAAAACCCCTTAGAGGGCTATACAGTTTCTACGACCGTTATCGTTTACAGTATTGGTTTTGTTTTGCTCTTCAAATGAGTATACTTTCAATACTTACGGGAAAGGTTATTTTTAAAAAATTCAGCTTTTGCTTATATGCTTCAAAATTTGGGAAAAACTTTTTTTTTGGGCTGTTTTTTGACGGATGAAAGGATAAAAACACCACATAAAAACATGCGTCAGAATTATGTATGTTTAAGACTGCTCTTTTTAACTTAGCTCTTTGGGAGAAAGGTAAAAATTGCAACTATAGGATAGAACTTTTGTTTGTCTCTTTTGATTTCAAGGACTGTCCTTCAGACCAGCCAAAAACCCCTTAACTTTGCCTCCTCATTTGCAGGTTAAACGTTAAGATGTGTCACCATTTTGAGTTAATCGTGTAGCTATTACTTCTTTCTGTTTTTTTAAAACCCAGGCCCCATGTTCTATCACGGGGTTATTTTACAATCAGAACGGCCAACAACATTTTTCTGGGGGCTCCATTGAAGAGATCGGGGATTTTGAGTGGCGTGTCTAGTTTATGAAAGTTTGCAGGGTTAATTTTATTCATGTCTTACTTCACTAAACTTTTTAAATTTGTTTGTCACTACCAAAATTTTTTTTCCATCTATATAGTTTTCCACCTAAAAATTTACTTGTGGTCTCTTTTTTAAAAGCCCAATTTTACAAAATTAAAAAAAATAAAATGTTATAAAAGAAGTAAAAAAGCGTTTTTTATTCTTCGCCCAAGCGTTGAAACACTTCAAGAACTTAAAACCTTACAATAAAACCTGAAAATTTTTTTGCTTTTTCAAATACTACGCAATGTTCATCATTTTTGATTGCTTTTCCAAATGTTCCCTTTGACTTTTATTATATTTTCTATATCATTCAAAAAACCCAAATTACTAAAATCAATGTTTAACAATTTCTTTTTGTAAAATGGCATTACAATTTTTTTAAACAGATTCACTGATTTTAGCACCTTTTTTTAATCAAAAAAATAAAGAAATAATTGTAAATGTAAATTCAGCTATTATCATAGTTTTTTAATCGAAAAACCCTAATTTTCAAAAAGTGAAAAACTCTCCCTTTAGGGCTGGGAGAAAAAAATTAGATTAAATCTTTAAAGGCCCTTAATCAACAAAATGGCAAACCTTTTTAAGCCCGGTTGGGCCAAGAAACTGGGATTTACTGATACCTGTTCACCTTTTTTGTATATTTATTGATTTAAAAAAATCAGTAAATTTATTTTTCAAACCTGCTCCTTAACTCTTTTTTTTCAGCCTTCCAAATTTAACTTTTAAAACATATTAGTGTAAGCTTTTTAACGCTTCCTTATTTTTTTTAAACCCGAATGAAATTTTTAAAATTAAAAAAAAAAATTAAACCGCACATTCTGTCTGTCTTCTCCCCCCTCTCCCCTCTCCGCCCCCCCCTCTTTTCATTCCCCCCTGCATGCAACGCAACATTGCTTCGGTGGAGAGGGAAAAAAACAATAAACTTATGAAAAGCTTTACGTAACGCCGGGCTATGCCCTTATCGGGCTGTGATTGAAATCGTACTCTTGCCAAAATTTTTTAATGAAGAATATTTCTAGGGGTTACCTTTTTTGGTCTTTTCCCGCGCTTCTGTTT
>JAFLJL010019113.1:10000-12500 GCA_018398815.1 Conus ventricosus
TGGAGTTACATTCCTCTTGCCAGAGGTCTTTGACGTAGGCCTTCAAGAGACAGATGTAGACATGTTACTCAAATGACACCTGCAGTCTACTGGTTTGGTAGAACAAAATTAATGATGCATAGAAAGCGGCTGTGTGCGTGCATGCACAGAGAGAGAGAGAGAGAGAGAGAGAGAGAGAGAGAGAGAGAGAGAGAGAGAGAGAGAGAGAGAGAGAGAGAGAGAAAAGAGATGTATGCACGGACACATACTCGCACGTACGCATTAAAGTGCCTGGGTGCACGCGCACATGCAGGCATGCATGCACACACACACACACACACACACACACACACACACACACACACACACACACATACACTTACTTACTTACTTACACACGCACACACACATGTTCACATATGCACGCACGCTAAAACACACACACACGCTCGCACACACACACACACTCTCTCTCTCTCTCCTACACTCACGCACGCAGGTGCATGCGCACACATACATGTTCACACACACACACACACACACACACACACACACACACACACACACACACACACACACACTTCAAAATTTAGTCGACAAGTTTAATGGAAATCTGCTTGGGGCTGTGACAGTGTCACTAGTCGGCTTCCCAGGGACATTTTGCTATCAACAGAAATTTTGTTGCCCCTAAATATTTTGCCATCAGTAGATATTCTGTTATCTTCTGACTATTTACATTTTGCTATCAACAGAAATTTTGTTGCTCCTAGATATTTCGCCATTAGTAGATATTCTGTTATTTTCTGACTATTTACATTTTGCTATCAACAGAAATTTTGTTTCCCCTAGATATTTCGCCATCAGTAGATATTCTGTTATTTTCCGAGTATTTTGTTCCCTCTGGATATATTCTTACCTCATGATATATGTTATAAATAGATATCTCACTACCCTCTGGGTGTTTTGCCATGCCTTGATAGTTTGTAATCATAATGCCATCAATTTGTTATCCTTTGAATATTCTGCCACCCCTTGGTATTGTGTTGTCACTGGACATTTTGCCATCAATTTGTTAACATCTGAGTATTTTGTCACCCTGTACATTTTGCTACTCCCCAAAATGTTGCTATAAACAAGATATTTGGTCACCCTCTTGGTGTTTTATTATCATTGTTCTTTTTTTTACCCCCAATATTTAGCTGTCAATAGAAATTTCATTACCTTCTGGGTGTTTGGGCATCCATGGACATTAATTTTTTGTTATCCCCAGACATTTTCTATCAATAAACATTTGTTATCATCTGGATATTTTGCCAGCCCGGAAATTTTGCTACCCACGGACATGTTTCTGTCAATAGATGTTTCGTATTCATCTGGGTGTTTTGTCATCCCTAGACATTTTGTTACCCCCGGCCATTTTGTAATCAAGATATACATTTTGTTACTCTCCGGTTGATTACTCACTCCTAGACATTTTGTTATACCTAGTCAACAAGTGATCTTTAAGAATCATGTAAATTTCAATTTTTTTGTCGCCTCTGAGCATTTTGTTATCTGCTGGATATTTTGTCACATTCTGAGACATTGTATTACCCCTGGACTTTTTGCTATTCCCCAGACAGTTAAGTGTAAACAGATATTTGTTTCTTAGTCTGAGGATATTTTGTCACTCCTGGATATTTTGATACACTGGACATTTTGTTGTCACCCTTGGACTCTGTTTCAGCCAAGACATCTTATTATCAGTTAACATTTTGTTTCACCCCTGGACATTTTGCAATCAATTTATATTTGATTATCAGTGAATTTTCCGTTGCTCATGGACACTTTGTTATCTAAACATTTCATCAGCCTTGAACATTTTGTTATAGTCATTTTATTAGTAATGGAAATGTTGCGGCTCCTCGGCAGTTTTCCACCCCCGGACATTTTGCCTCCACTGGTATTTATTACCCCAAAATATTTCTCCTCTAGCACTCAAGATGCTTGTTACTCCCAGACACTTTCTCATCAGTGGATATTTTGTCATTTGAGCATTTTGTCACCAACGGACTTTCGGTTAGACTAAAAGTTTGTCACCACAGGGTTTGGACAAGTTGAATGTTTGTCCCTGATGGGCATTTTGACACCTCTGCATATTCTGTTTACTCTTCTATATTTTGTCACTCTTGCACATCTTGTCACTCCCAGATATTTATCACCTCTAGACATTTTGTCACTTGTGGTCAATTTGTCTCCCTGAAAACGTTGTCATCTCTTGATGTTTCATTACCCCTGAACATTTTAACTTGGCATTTGATATATATATATATATATATATATATATATATATATATAATATATATATATATATATATATATATATATATATATATTTGTTTTACGATGGGTATTTTGTTACCACTGAATAGTTTGCCAATCCTGGAAATTTGATTGTCCCCTTTATTTGGTCACCTCCGAAAATGTTGTAACAAATGGACATTTTACTAACAATGATATGTTGTTACTCCTGGATATTTTA